>CM047430.1:49997128-50123317 GCA_026168455.1 Theocolax elegans | reverse complement strand
ACACACACACACACACACACACACACACCCACATTTGATTGATAAGTGTATGAGTCATGTGTAAGCGTCCAAATATTTAATCGATTACTATATATGACCGCTACAGTCTCATATACTCAATATAACGTAATGGGGTTACACACACACACACACACACACACACACACACACACACACACACACACACACGCTTGAGTTAGAACCGGCCTGTGAGTTAGAACCGGCCTATGAGTTAGAACCGGCCTATGAGTTAGAACCGGCCTATGAGTTAGAACCGGCCTATGAGTTAGAACCGGCCTATGAGTTAGAACCGGCCTAGCTCACCTACTTTTATTGATTTATGTTTTATTCCCCAGTTTGTAATATTTAAATTTGCTTTTATTAAAATAGCTTATCGAATTGCCTTATTAATAAAAATAAAATTTTCTTATTCTTACACATTTGTTTTTCTTCTATACACATACAATGGGTGTGCCGATGAATTATACAAGTAACTAGTGAGATTCAGCAACGATCGAAAATTTTCACGATACAGAAATTGTTGCTAGCTAATTTTATTAGTTATTTATTGTTAAGGCATATTCTATCTTGTATTTTCATTATACCATGAGAAAAATTGGATATGCACACGGGGAAAAAGAAACAACTGATATAAAAAAACATTAGAATAATCAAAATTGATTCCGTTCCTAATTTATGAAATGTGTTTACATGCGTATTATAGGTAAAAGAAACATTTTTCGTGAAGTCTACGATGGCTCGGTCGATTAGGGCTTCGGGCTCATAATCTGAAGGTCCCAGGTTCGATTCCCGGCTCCGGTCGATTGATACAAGTACTACTGGAGAATGATCCGTCACTGATTAGCACCAAATTGGAAGCATAAAAATAGCGACATTAAATAAAAGAAAATATATATTCGTGTTTTATTAGCTTTAAATTAAATAATAAATAATGTAAAATTCCGAGTTTTATGAAAATAATTCGTGAACAAACATAATATACACATTGTTTCCTGCTTTTGTCCAGGCAACGTTATTATTTTCGGCCGGTTTGTAAATGAAATGAAAAATGGGGAATAACAACTCAATCAAAAAGTTAATAACCTTACCGTGTATGTATTATTTACATATACATACACACACACACACACACACACACACACACACACACACACACACATATATATATATACACACACCCACACACATGTATAAATATATTACGTGTATATGGGTTGTAATATAATTTCGATCGGCAGTGATGAAATAAATCGATTGACAAACTTGTAAACGTTAGAGAATGTGTTTAAGCGAGGAATTATGGCAATATTAATTTTGTTGGGCTACATCCGATCTATCGGAAAGTAAGCGGAGGTCTACCTGACCACCACAATAGAGAGGAGGGGGAGGAGAGGCGGTCGGGTGCGTTCGAGAAGGCTGGAACACTGGTTTACAAATTCGTTCGGTAATATCATCAAGTTAGATTGCTTCGAGTGGAACGCGAAAGCGTGCTCGATCGTTGTTATCGTGATTATGTAGCTTGCGAAAGCGATACGGCTCGAGTTAACGCTTGCCGACACTAACTGCTTGATAATCTGCAGTGCGAGCTTTTATACTAGCGAGGGATTAGCTATTTCGTTTTGTCGCACGGCTTGTTTTCCCCTCTTTCCTCCCTCTCCCTCTCGCGCTGTTTCTCTCGGTAGAACCCCTCCCTTCCCGCAGCCTTTTTTTGTTCCTTCACGAGTTTGGTAAACGTTGCTTCGGAGACTTTACGTTTATGGACGAATCGATTTTTACAGTAATGCCGTTAAATTGCTCGGGTTAACGTATATTTTATAACCGTTTTCCTTAATAACACTGATTATTACCATTTTCATCTGTGGTATACTGCACAATAAGCTTCTTTTTACTCGGTGTTATTTAACTGCTGGAAAATTAGTAAATTAATTTATGCGCCCCCGCGCAGTCGTTACGTTCTATTTGAGTAGTTATAACAACAGTCTCCTTTTCTCTCTTTATTGCATTGATTTGTCGACTCGCGTATCGTCGCAATCGAATATGTGCTATTGCATAATTTATTTTCTAGTATGAAAAAATGTGTATAATGCATACATCGTTAAATTATGCATTGTATATTCGTTATAAAGTTATTTGTTGCACACACGCGCACACATGTATAATTCATAATTTGATTTAGAATTTTCTTTAAACCATTATTTTCATACGTTTATACATTTTGTAAAACGCCAAAATTCGTTTCGAAAAAGAGACGGTTTAATGATTCTATAATTAATTATTATATACGTACGCAGCATGTATATGCTTAATTAGTTCATAATTAATAATTTTCGCGTATGAATAATTATTTAATTTAAAAATTCACGAATTTTCTACGTATGGCGAACGAATGCATATATACCCGTACATTTGGTTGTATAGGAGAGAATCCACCGATATAATATGTCTGATGGTTATCTCTATCAACGATTCGTTTATATATTTTATACGACAGATTGACACGAAATGTCTATAACTCATTATAGAGAATACACGTTCCTTTCTTTCGAAAATAACTGTTTATGAATTTAAACATAATTATAATAATGAATATTTAATTTTGCCATATATGCGCGTATTTTATTAAATAACGATGATAACAAGTCGAAAGCTCAATTATCATCATAAACTAACGAAGCGTAGAATACTTTCGAAAAATTTTTTATCATTGAAACAAGTATATAATATAATAAATTTTAAATTTTGTTTGCATTTGAATAGCTATCAATGACATATTAATTTACTGTAGATTTTTTGTAGCTCTTTGAATTATTTGTCCGCTCTGTAATTTACAGAGTTAGAAAAGTATATTTAAAGCAAGCTCTAATTTTTCTGGACATGGTAGCTTGGAGCTAAACCACTTTTCACAATTTTTATGATATCTTTATCTTGAATAATTGTCGTACGTTCAATCATCTTGGACAATTTTTTTTCTTATACTTCATGCACAGAAAAAAAAATTTGTTTGAATCAAAAAATATATTTGTTTGAATTCAGTTTATTTGATTCAAATAAATATTTTTTTGATATAAATAAAATTTAATTGAAATAATAAAACTAATTATTTGTTTTCATGCACACAATTTTATTGATTTATTATTACTTAAATCAAATAAATTTTACTTGAATCATTAAAATATTTTTTCAATTTTATTTTATCGTTTATTTGAAATGAAAAAACCCATTTTTTCCCATGTTTTAAAAATACCCAATAAAATGGTAAACATAAATCAAGCAATTAATTTATTTAGTTCAATGAAAAAATTGCATTAATTTAAAAAATGGATTTAACTGAAGATATTTCTTTCACATAAGTACATATTTCTTCAAAATGCTAGAATATTTGGTTAAATTTATTAAATAATTTTTTAATTTAACGAAATGAACTACATAAATTAATGTTTCTTTCACTTATTAAATTAATGCAAACAATAAATTAATTCAAGTAAATGTTTGTTCAAAAAAATTGTATGGGTTGATAAAAAATGTTTGATTATACAAAATAATTATTTTGTTAAATTAAATAAATAATTTTTTTTTCTCATAATATTATTTTTATTTCAATTGAGAAGTTTGATTTTATAAAAGCAAAAAAGTAAATTATTTTAAAAGATGGGTTTAGTATGATATAACTTTACTTGAACAATTAAATAACATTAAAAAAATAATGTTTCTCAATTAAATAAATATTTTTTAAAGTGGATTTGCTAAAGTTAAAATTATATTTTATTGTTTCAATAAAATGTATACTTATTTTAACTAAATTAGGAATCTTTGTTTTAAAATAATAAATTTACTTAATTCAACTATATATTTTTTTAATTCAACACTCCATTTGAGTGAAATAAATAATTAAATATTTTAATTGTAAGAAAATTTGTGTTTTTAATTTGGTATGTACTTATTACTTTAATTTTTGTAACTAAATGAATTGAAAATTATAAAACGCGTTCAGTTTTACGTTGCTTTAAAATAATATGTTATATTATAAAACTTATAATAATTCAGGGACCTACCTGCACCGACTCTCTAAACAGTACCCGTTATAATTGGTAATTAAAAAAGAAAGTTTTGATAAAATAAATTAATTTTAAAGAAATATTTTATTAAAACAAAGAAACATACGCTTATTGAAGGAAATAAATACTTTTTTGAAGCGATGTAATAATTTATTTGTATTAAATGCATTTTTATTAGAAAAAATAAAATTCATATGAAATAAAGTAATTCTAAAGAAATGTTTTATTGAAACAAAGAAATATTAGTTTATTGAAGGAAATAAATACTTTTTTAAAGCGATGTAATAATTTATTTGTATTAACTGCATTTTTATTAGAAAAAATAAAATCCATATGAAATAAAGTAATTTTAAAGAAATATTTTATTAAAACAAAGAAACATACGCTTATTGAAAGAAATAAATACTTTTTTGAAGCGATGTAATAATTTATTTGTATTAAATGCATTTTTATTAGAAAAAATAAATTTCATACGAAATAAAGTAATTTTAAAGAAATGTTTTATTGAAACAAAGAAATATTGGTTTATTGAATTAAATAAATTTTTTTTTGAAACGATGGAATAATTTATTTGAATGTTCACTGGTTTTGGTAAAAATATTCCAATCAATTTTTGAAAAAAATAAAGTTATTAAAATAATTTTTTTTGCTCTTTAAGTTAAATAAACCATTTACTTAAATAAGAGAGCTTTCGGCAACGACCGCTAGGGGGATCCAAGTTACCCGCAAGCGGCCAAAAATTTTATCGGTTCATATAAAAGAAAAGTTCAAAAGTATAAAATTAAATCGAGAAGCGAATTGAAAAAACGTTTTCTTGAATCAAGGAAATAATTTACTAAAATTGGCTGCACTATATTAAGGTAAGTAAGAAACATTAATTAAATACAGTTATAGAATCAAATACTCTTCGTTTTATCCAATTAAATAAACTATTTACTCAATTTCAGTGTTTCGGTCGTCGTATGAAAACTGGATTCAAGTAACAGATAATTTACATAAAAGATGAAGATGCGTTACATTAAGAAAACAAGTGCATTAGAACTACAAACTCAAGGATGCTCGATGTAATTAAATGTACATTGAATTCAATGGGCCATTGAACATAATCGAAGAAACGAAAATAGTATCAAAGGAAATAATAACTTTTTTTTATGTTAAATAAAAAATTATTTGATTAAGAAAAAGATTCTCTTGATTTAAATGTATAGTTCAATTAAATGAAATAAATGTTTCATTCAAATAAATAAATTTATTAATAAAATTTACAGAGCAGTAATTAGGAAAAGAAATATTAATTTTGTTTTAAATATATATTTACCTTGAAGCAAAGAACACTATTATTAATATAATTACAAAATATTATGAAATTGAATAAATATTTTATTAGTATCAGATAAATGAAACTAATAGGACTAAATAAATATCTTTTAAAACAATTAAATAATTTCTTTGTTTCTGACACATCAATTTTATAAAACATTGAAATATTTTGTTCGATCGAAAAAAATTTTTGTTGGTTTAATAAAATTGTTTGGTTTAAGTGACTAAATATTTGTTACAAATAACTAATTATTTACTTGTGTGTTAATATAGCAGATTTTAATTCAATGAATAATTTGCTTGTTTAAAAGAAATATGTTGGTCAATACAACGCAATATTTATTTATTTTTAATATAGATTAATTTTGTTCAAATAAATATATTTTATTAATTTAACAAAACGGATTCTTCAAATATAGTGAAAGAAATAATTTACTTGATTCAAAAAAAATTTTTTTGAATTCAGTAAATTTTTTTTTTCAGTGTGTGATTTGCAGAAAAAAGGTTTGTTTTGCTTTTTACATTGAATTAGCCAATTTTGAGTTATGATGATTTGAGTTATAAAGATTTAATGTTAAAAAAAATTTTTAAAATATCAAAATTACCATTTTTGACCTTAAATATTTCTGAAACTATTAAGTTTTAGTCTCTAAAAATTTAGACCACCATCCAAAATGTGTAGGAGAAGGTATTCTCAAACTTACAGAAAAAAAATTTTTTGTCTCCCAATTTGACAGAGAATCGTGAATATATGTTTATCAAATATTTTGTACGTCGACGATAACATTAATATTTACCTTGAATACGAAATTTATGATCAATTAGCCAATGAAGTTATCATTTGTGACTTAATTGATTTAGTATTCGGGTGCTGCATAGGTAAACGCGTTGAACTATTCAGTTGCGTAATGGCCTATCAAAGAATTTAATTTTGAGGAAATCGCATTAGAAATTAAGGTATAAACTTTAACGTGCAATCTAACGTTTGTTTTATATTTCGTATATATTCGTATATTATTTCTTTATTTTTATTGTCGCTTCTATTTTAACGCGAAGATTTAATTATTGCGTTGGATACGTTTATACACGAAAATTCGAAGCACTAAATATGATAAAGAGAAAAAAAAAATATTAATAAATTACCGGTTAAGGCTCTTTAGATATTATGCATAATATCTATCTGTACATTGTATCTATACACTAATCTTGTGTAAATATATTTTGTTGTCTATTTTATCTTAAGAATTTTAGACTCGAATATCTTTTTTATTTTAACTTTCTACAGTGGTTCGTTAAATATTTGTTGGAAATTTATGAACTACGCATACTTCGTCAAACATTCATTTAATATGTAAAGACGAGTGTTTTACATACCCAAATAATTCATTGATTAAAATCTTAATTACAAACGTAGCTGCCAGTTTAATGAAAAATATTATTTTAAAAGTTAAATTTCAATTTTCGTTTTGAATGTTGATAATCCTACATCTAAAATACCGAACCAAATTCTGGACGATGACGCAAAAGTCGATAAATTGATCTAACTTTGTATTAATGAATTACTTTCAAATTAAATAGTAGTATGGAAAAATATTATTAATTTAAGGAATAATTAAATGGTACGAACAAAAAAATTGATTTTTAAACGCGTCACTTTCTAAGCGTTGGTGATATCGATCAATGAGTTTTTAAACACCTGTTTGTTTAATATAAATAACAATAAGTAAAATTTAGTTATAGAAGTTACGTTATTTTAAATGCTCGAATAATTTATTTTTGATATAGTCTTGCCTGGCTTTACACTTTATTGTAAATATTAATTAAATAAATCCCACTGTACATTTATTTCTAGCTTCACTTCTCGTGGTACACATAATGAATATAGTAATGCAGAAGACAACATACATTTCTGTTTACAGAAACTATATACTTTACTTTTAATTGGAATAGTTTATAAGTAATTAATTTCCTTATATCTAATCCTACTTTTTGATTATCAACAATTAATGCTTTTTAAATTACAATTAAATATAATTTTATGAACAAATCAAGTCTTTTCTTTCCGACTAATTTACGTGGAGATGTGAAACTCGTATTACCATCCCTATATAATCCATTGACTGAGATCATTTTTATAAAAATGTTTTAAATTAAAATTTAAGAGGGCACAACACCTTTAAATATACAATTACAAATTTTATTATAAAAAATTCTAATTAAGACATACACTGATAAAAGCGATTCTTTCGCTCGAATGTGGCGCATTTACTATTAATGCGCAAAGCTTTGTACGCAACATGACATAATATCTAAACCACACATACTTACAGTAAATACATGAGAAATAAACCGTCTTACTCAGTAGTTAACTTACGGTATTTATATTAAATTTGTATATCTAATAGTAACAAAACATAAAATAATAATAAATAATTGTAAAAAAATGGACATTTACAAATAATTATATATTAATAGCAGAGTTTTTAACAATATAATGTCTATTCGTAAGCAAATTATAATGTAGCCATAACCTATACTTTAATGAATCTGCAATTCTTGTGTTAAATTAATTTTAGTTAAATTAAACATCCATGTTATAACCTAAAAAAAAATTCCTGACCTCAAATCATTAAAATTATCAAAATAACAAAAAAAAACATGATTTGAGAATTAAATTATTTTTGATACGTTATTTATACAAACTTTTTTTTCAATTTTATCAAAGTAGATTTACCAAGAATGGCAGTCCAATTGGCCAATCTTAGATAAAGTTTTACTAAACTTAAGTTTGGCATTTTAGTTAAACTTTATTATTTTACCCGAAAATTAAAGGAGAGATCAGGCAACGACATAATTATGCGGTTTGGTTTTATTACACGGGACAAGACAAGTAAATTTTAATATATTAAAATCAATTTTTCTTCGTTCTCGTGTCAATCTATAAACTAACTAGGACGATTAGCCAGATCGTGTACAAGAATGAAACGCTTTTTCGAACCTTTCCTGCCCATTTCATAGTTTTCATTCCAATTTATAAACCTTTTCTGACCATCAAAAATGCTTTTGGAATTTTAAGAAGACTAAGAAAAATGGGCCTATTTAGCTAGGAATAATAGCTATGAACAAGCTCCTAAACATGATTTGCCTCAATTTGAGAGAAAAATGATAAACGTCGAAATATCTTTAAAAGTACTATTTATATAGCGTAAACAATCGTCTGTATCTATTACAAATGGTAAAACCATTCAAATTTCACAACACGCTTTAAGTTTTTTTACTGCAGGATTACCCAAAAAGCTGTTTCATATTTGAAGGTTACGTCCATCTAAGAAATGGTCGAAAAATGTATGAAAAAGCGTTTTATTTTGATTTCATTTTAATTGAGATAGAACCTGACCAGTTTCACTGGCCATTTCTTAACTTCAAGCATATTTTCATATTTGAAATTCTACTAGGGACATACCTCAAAATATAGTTGACAAAATTAAGTTTATATATGTCTTAATTTAAATGTTTTATAATAAAATTTGTAATTGTATCTTTAAAGGTATTTTTTATTGTGTCCCCTTAAGAAATACCACGAAAACATTACCCTTTGTGGATTACGATGCAATCTATGATGATATGCTAAGATTGAGGGTAGAGTAAAGTTAAGAAAATATAAAAAAAATTTTTTTGTTTTTCAAAATAAATCATTATAAAAGAAAAATAAGGTTACAATTATTAAAAGGATTTTATTTCACTAAGTGCGTCAGGGTCTCTACGACGTTATCGAAAATAGTGTCGACTAACCTTGTGTGTGGATTGCTTCAAAATAAAATATATAAAGGATACTATCAGGCCAACTTGTGATTTTGTTGAAAATCGGTGACAATACATTGTTCACGATGGATAAAATGGCAACTTCAACGTTGTCATTTACAGTACCAAAGAGTACGCTCGTTGGAAACGTTTCTTCGGTGAACATCTCTAAAGGTTTCCTCACAAAGTACGTTAATTCGTTTACCGGAAATTCCGGGAATGATAATTCTCCTGTGAGTTTGTCATCTTTAAAAAATAACGTTAAACACGGTGCTTGCAGATTCTCGAAAAATTCACGTATCGTCGATACGCAATCAACGTTCCAATCGTCATCGTGTAATCCACTTAACGTTGTAAAATCTTTTACGTAATTTATCTGGAACGAGAAAAAATATTATCGGTGTTGCGTACAAAAAGTAAAATACTTTTAAGATATAACTATACAATGACGTCGGTACAAAAAATATAATTTTTACTAATTACAATGCTTATTAACGAGTCAAGAATTTAATTTATTCGCTTAGTCATTAATTATTTCCACAATTTTGTTTTTTAATATTAAATAACGTTTGCAATTTTTTGAATATATTATTACGAATGCCATTATCACAGAAATAAAAGAAAAGTCCATTATTGATTTAACGATTGTATTATCGTCGCAAATAATAATAATAATAATAATAATAATAATAATAATAATAATAATAATAATAATGGATTAATTATTTCAAAAACAAAATGACAATCGAAGAAATCAATAATTAAATATTCATTATTTTGAAAATTTGAACCAAACGTAATATTATATTTCTGATGATATATATTTTGTGTATTAATAATTCGAAGAGTAAAAAAATATCACAAGTTTTAATGGTTCTCGCGCATAAATAATCTGCATGTATAATATTCGTTAAAAAATAATATTAATATTGTATAAGGGTAATTATACAGGAAATGTATATCAATATATGTAGTTATTAGGATAATTAACTTGCAATAAATTCGTATATAAAACATATTTCGTTTTAATTAAATAAAATAATGTTTTGATTATTCTAACGTAACGACACGACAATTGTTTAGTGTTTCTTCCTTTAATTACTGCATATACTTTAATATTAATGAAATTATTGTGTATTTTTTGCAAAATTTATTATTATCTCGATGTCACATAAAATTTCAAAATATTAATATTTCGATAAAAATTTCGTTTTTTTTTTCCTTTCCAAAGTGCGAATAAACCGTATATACACGTGTAAAAATAAGCACCGTCGCCATAACCTTTTTATGAACGAATATTGAAAAGTATTACCATACAAAACTCGAATATCAATAATAATATCAACAGTGTGTTTAAAAAAAAGAAAAGGTGGCACACCATTGAATCGCATAGAACGTAGAAACCGAGATACGTATAGATAAAAAAAAGAGAGAAGAAAAAGAAAAAGAGAATGGAAAATCCTTGGTTGTCGTAAAATATGAAAATGTTATATAGGTTGGGATCCGCGTGACGAAACAATCCCGTTGATCCTGGGGATTCCAGAAATCGTTATTTCATTAAACCAAGAGACAATAAGTGGGGCGCGGCTTCCACATTCAAACTCACTAATTTGTCGAGTTCTTTCACGGCGTACGTGGCTCTCTCTTCACCCAACCTGAATTCGTCGTACCGGGTGCGTCGTCGTCCAGCTGCAATTAAAAGTTCATCGAGATCTTTCATTTATCCCCGTTGGCTGTGAAGTCGCGATTTCGTCCCGGGCTAACCCCTCTTTACCCCTATCTTTCTTTCTTTTATTTTTTTCAATTTTTTTCACTAGCCTTTCATTGTTCAATGAATTCAATGAGGAACTGCATCGGTAGGAAAAATTGGTACGTTTTATTTTCTTTTTTTTTTCAAGACACTTTTTTTCTGCGGTTTCGAAGAGAGCGCATAGTTGCGGATTACGAACAAAGACGATTTTTTTTTCTTTTCTCGTCAAAGTTGTAATTGAAAAAAAAGGTTCGAAAAAAAATAGTACAATCGTCCATTTTCGTTTGAAAGAGTGGTTGAGAAGGGGTACAGGAGGGGGAGAAGGAGGGGGGGGGGGGGACTAGATCCCTATCGGCGATACAAGTGCGAAAACAATTTTGCGAAAAAATATATACTCATATATATGTACGCTTTCATTATAGTTCGAGTGAATTAAAATGAAGTAATTTCAACGGTATTATTTTAAAACATCAAAAATTTATGTTCGTTTAATGGCGAAATAACGGAAATTACGCTTGTGTTTACTTGCATAAACGCGGTATACACGTATACACACACATATATATATATATATATATATATGTTTAAATTTACGGGAAATTCGGGTAATGCGAATTAAACTTTTATCGTTAAAATAGGAAATAGATTTTGGGATTCTAAAAGTAAATAGTTTTAAATAAAAAAAAAGATATTTGAAGAATTTTAACTGATTATTTGTATATAGTGAAATCGAAGGAAGTAGAAGAACGAAAATTAATCGTATTTTCGGTACTACAAATTATTTATTAAAATTGTTTCTTGTAAATTGTATAATATTCTTCTGAGATAGATGGTTTAACGAAAATTATTATATCTTATATTAAGGTTATGATGTACTTGAATTATAAATTTAACACTCACATATATAATAATCTTTGTTATAAATTATGTTTAATATCTTTTGTATATAAATAAATTAATATTTGTTATAAAATGTAGTAAAAAATATGATAATATAAGTATTATCGCTCTACTTCTTTCAATTTATTAAAATAAAAATTACAAACATATAACTATTTGATTAGCTCCAATTTAACTATATTTGATTTGTAAAACGTAGTATAATAATAATAAAAATAAATATTTTATCGTGTTGTCGGAGAATATATTTCGGATGAATTGATGATGGGTATTAAATATTAAATCTAATTTCACAGGAAAATAAGCAATTATCCTTTTCTCCAGGATACAATACAAAACAACTATTTCTGTATGTACACGTATCGATAAACACGAATAATAACAAGTTAAATGTATTATTTTCATGTCGGTCGCTTAGCATAATTAATTAATACTATCGTATGAAAATAAATTACAAATAATAATAATAATAATAATAATAATAATAATAATAATAATAATAATAATAATAATAATAATAATAATAATAATAATAATAATAATAATAATAATAATAATAATAATAATAATAATAATAATAATAATAATAATAATAATAATAATAATAATAATAATAATAATAATAATAATAATAATAATAATAATAATAATAATAATAATAATAATAATAATAATAATAATAATAATAATAATAATAATAATAATAATAATAATAATAATAATAATAATAATAATAATAATAATAATAATAATAATAATAATAATAATAATAATAATAATAATAATAATAATAATAATAATAATAATAATAATAATAATAATAATAATAATAATAATAATAATAATAATAATAATAATAATAATAATAATAATAATAATAATAATAATAATAATAATAATAATAATAATAATAATAATAATAATAATAATAATAATAATAATAATAATAATAATAATAATAATAATAATAATAATAATAATAATAATAATAATAATAATAATAATAATAATAATAATAATAATAATAATAATAATAATAATAATAATAATAATAATAATAATAATAATAATAATAATAATAATAATAATAATAATAATAATAATAATAATAATAATAATAATAATAATAATAATAATAATAATAATAATAATAATAATAATAATAATAATAATAATAATAATAATAATAATAATAATAATAATAATAATAATAATAATAATAATAATAATAATAATAATAATAATAATAATAATAATAATAATAATAATAATAATAATAATAATAATAATAATAATAATAATAATAATAATAATAATAATAATAATAATAATAATAATAATAATAATAATAATAATAATAATAATAATAATAATAATAATAATAATAATAATAATAATAATAATAATAATAATAATAATAATAATAATAATAATAATAATAATAATAATAATAATAATAATAATAATAATAATAATAATAATAATAATAATAATAATAATAATAATAATAATAATAATAATAATAATAATAATAATAATAATAATAATAATAATAATAATAATAATAATAATAATAATAATAATAATAATAATAATAATAATAATAATAATAATAATAATAATAATAATAATAATAATAATAATAATAATAATAATAATAATAATAATAATAATAATAATAATAATAATAATAATAATAATAATAATAATAATAATAATAATAATAATAATAATAATAATAATAATAATAATAATAATAATAATAATAATAATAATAATAATAATAATAATAATAATAATAATAATAATAATAATAATAATAATAATAATAATAATAATAATAATAATAATAATAATAATAATAATAATAATAATAATAATAATAATAATAATAATAATAATAATAATAATAATAATAATAATAATAATAATAATAATAATAATAATAATAATAATAATATTTATCGTGTTTGTCGGAGAATATATTTCGGATGAATTGATGATGGGTATTAAATATTAAATCTAATTTCACAGAAAATAAGCAATTATCCTTTTCTCCAGGATATCCGATAGATTGGTATTTACCGAGCACCGATATTGTATACAGGGGGGAAATATCGATTGCTCATCATCTTTACCGAATACAAAGGTATTGAGAAAACGTAACGTAATAATACTTCGAATACCGCAAACCAAGTAACTTGTACATCTTATTCGACCTCGATTCATAAATTAATATAACCAAGTTACCGAATTGCAATCCACTCTCGGACAATCCACTTATTAAAATAGCTTTGCCCGACTGATTAAAAGCGTTAAGCAAACTTTTATTTAAAAAAAAAAAGAGAGAGAGAAGAAATAAGAGCGAGATAAATAAAACACGGTGTCGCTCGAGTTTGGAAAAAAAAAAAAAAATACGTCCCGAAAAAAATTTTAATTTAAAATTACGCGGTTCGCAATCCGCTTGCGTGCTCACGAAACGAAAATGAAGTTCCGTGCATAGCCCCTCCCGCCCTCCCCCACTTCACTGTTTCTCTGTCTCCCGATGCAGGTATAGGGGTAGTAGGGTGATTTTACTACTTTTTCCATAAATCTCACTTTTCTCCTCGTCGTCGCTAAACTCCTCGTCCAAGTATTCGCGATGCGGATCCACGACAGGCTTATCTCGGCCTTTATCTCTTCTCTGGCCTTGCATTTTATTGACGCTCGTTTCTTTTCCACGACTTGGGGCTCCTACACCCCGGAACGTTTCTCTCTTTCTCTCGCTTTCTCTATTCTCCTATCTCTCTCTCTCTATCCCTTTCTCTCCTACCTGATTTATACCTCTCACCGGCAGGAGCTTCTATTTTTCGCTTCTTGCTTCTTCATGCGCCTTTATTTCACTTTGACTCGTTTCTTTCTCACTTTTCTCTCCTTTCCTTTTTTTTCCCTCTCACTCTCTCCTTTCGTTTGAGGTTATACACTATTTAACCGAGTGTCAAATGCGCATCGCGAGATACGATTAATCGATCAGAGTTCATCTTGTTTTTTCCTCCCTTTCTTTTTTTATTTTGGTTTAGTCCGGTTGAACTCGTTCATTTCGTTACATGTATATATATATATATATATATATAATAGAAAATTTCCATTCTTCCGGCTTGTTTACATTTCGATTGTTAAGGGTGTGTATTTACGATTTCGTTGCGAGGGTACAAGGCTATTATATCGTTGTTGTTGTTATTGTTGGGATAAAGCCTAAAGGATAGGTATTAACGATGTTGTATGATAAACGATATACAGGGTTTAAACTTATAGCGAGTGAATTTCGCACCCCTTTCTTCTGTTTTTTTTTGTTGGAGTCGCTTTGTGTAAGTAATCACTTGCGCTTGAAAAGAATCGTCCGGGAGATTTTTTTTCCTCCTCGTGTACGCATATATACACACGAATTGTATTACGCGAGTGAAAAATGTAAATTAATAAATTTTTATTTGCGCGTCAATTAAAAATTGCGAATGTATAATGTACGAAGTTTCGTTCGAATGTACTGTATTAATAATACCTACGATTTGGGAATTCCTCGGAATTGTACATAAAATAATAACCGTGATAATACATTTTGACGTTAAATTGTAAAACAATTTGCGTAAACGTAAAAATTACACATGGCTAATTAGACCGAGTGATACATTAACTTTTGCGCAACGAATACTTTTCTAAGTACATAGAGACCTGCACAAAAATTATTATTATTATTAGAAAGGCAGAGAAAGAAGAAATTAATTTAATTACTGCATAAATTACTACGCATTTCATGATATACGAAAGAATTCGAAGGTAAAATTAATTACAATTCGTATATATATACATATATGAACCGGGTGAGTTTCTTTTTTTGTTTTTGTTTTTCGTTTTACAAATGCACGTTCCGAAAAATTTTATATATATATACATTAAAATGTTAATGGTAAACTTTTGAGAAGAATATTGTTTGGTTAGCTCGATTGAAATCAATTGTACAAAGGGTGTCAGGGTTGAATTGACGTCGAACAAGAAGTCGAAAGACGGAACTTGTCCAAACAATTTGGTAATGTAATGGAACTAACTATATACCAAAGTGATCGGAATTTCCTGGTTTCCGTATTAGTGGAATTAGTTGAAGAAATATTGATTTTCATCGTTGTTGTTACAAAAATGCAAAATTTACACGTACTCAAGAAAGATAATATTTTCATTTGTAAATGCGGAGCAAACGATGCAAAATGTTGTGTCATTGACTTCAAGTATAAGCGCCGACATGATATACCGTGATATACTTATACATAAATTAGACGAGTCGAAATAAAATAAGGTTAAAAATCGAGCGTAAAAGACAAACGACTAATACACCGGAATGTAATGCGTATCAATCAATGCCAATTATACGTGCAGGAAAGACAATATTATCCATAAATTCCGTTATACGCTATACGACATTAATCGAGCTGGGCGTTTAAATTTTCTCCATAAAACGCGGTCGACGATAGCCGTGCACTTTTATTTTTTTGTTCTATATACATATACATATACATATATACACACGCACTCGCAAATATTCAAAGTCCTCGTCCCTTCCCTCCCTCCCGCCCCGGGCGTCCTCTTTCAAGAAAAATCACATAAATCACGATATCAGCTCCGGTGAATTCAGTTAATTTCTGCGTAGTCAGCGCATACGTTATTTCCCCACTGTCGAGCTACGCAGACACATAAATGGACAGTGAAATAAAAAAAAAAAAAAAAAAAATACAGAGCACCGACAAAGGCGAGGGGACGTAATTTCTGTAAAGGCGAAATGGAAATACGGGCGTTCGATGTATATATCTATATATGAGCGACGGCGCACGCGTTATATGTGTACGCGTACGATGTATATATACATTTATACGCGCGCGATCATCTCCCGCACAATCGTAAAGGATAAGAAGCTTAGGCTCATCCGATTGGTCCGAGCATAATGGATTTTCGCAAAACTTCCCACTTCCTTATGAATTTGACTTGCGCGTATTTCCATTTGCCGGGGTGGGAAGACGGGGTGACGCTGATGCATTTGGTTAAACCGGGATGCTGGAAAATATCCATCTCATTGTACGTTTGATCCTTATACCCCCCGAAGAACCGAGACGTCAATCATCCGCGGGGGATTTGGAACGTGTTTCTTAGGCAAGCCTGGTATTACGATTGATCTTGAATGTTTGAGTCGTAAGGCGCGTGTGACGACAACGCCGACCAAGACGATCCTTCATATATATATATATACATACATACACAGACACACACACACATACACATACATATATATATATATATACATTAAAATGTTAATGGTAAACTTTTGAGAAGAATATTGTTTGGTTAGCTCGATTGAAATCAATTGTACAAAGGGTGTCAGGGTTGAATTGACGTCGAACAAGAAGTCGAAAGACGGAACTTGTCCAAACAATTTGGTAATGTAATGGAACTAACTATATACCAAAGTGATCGGAATTTCCTGGTTTCCGTATTAGTGGAATTAGTTGAAGAAATATTGATTTTCATCGTTGTTGTTACAAAAATGCAAAATTTACACGTACTCAAGAAAGATAATATTTTCATTTGTAAATGCGGAGCAAACGATGCAAAATGTTGTGTCATTGACTTCAAGTATAAGCGCCGACATGATATACCGTGATATACTTATACATAAATTAGACGAGTCGAAATAAAATAAGGTTAAAAATCGAGCGTAAAAGACAAACGACTAATACACCGGAATGTAATGCGTATCAATCAATGCCAATTATACGTGCAGGAAAGACAATATTATCCATAAATTCCGTTATACGCTATACGACATTAATCGAGCTGGGCGTTTAAATTTTCTCCATAAAACGCGGTCGACGATAGCCGTGCACTTTTATTTTTTTGTTCTATATACATATACATATACATATATACACACGCACTCGCAAATATTCAAAGTCCTCGTCCCTTCCCTCCCTCCCGCCCCGGGCGTCCTCTTTCAAGAAAAATCACATAAATCACGATATCAGCTCCGGTGAATTCAGTTAATTTCTGCGTAGTCAGCGCATACGTTATTTCCCCACTGTCGAGCTACGCAGACACATAAATGGACAGTGAAATAAAAAAAAAAAAAAAAAATACAGAGCACCGACAAAGGCGAGGGGACGTAATTTCTGTAAAGGCGAAATGGAAATACGGGCGTTCGATGTATATATCTATATATGAGCGACGGCGCACGCGTTATATGTGTACGCGTACGATGTATATATACATTTATACGCGCGCGATCATCTCCCGCACAATCGTAAAGGATAAGAAGCTTAGGCTCATCCGATTGGTCCGAGCATAATGGATTTTCGCAAAACTTCCCACTTCCTTATGAATTTGACTTGCGCGTATTTCCATTTGCCGGGGTGGGAAGACGGGGTGACGCTGATGCATTTGGTTAAACCGGGATGCTGGAAAATATCCATCTCATTGTACGTTTGATCCTTATACCCCCCGAAGAACCGAGACGTCAATCATCCGCGGGGGATTTGGAACGTGTTTCTTAGGCAAGCCTGGTATTACGATTGATCTTGAATGTTTGAGTCGTAAGGCGCGTGTGACGACAACGCCGACCAAGACGATCCTTCATATATATATATATATATATATACATACATACACAGACACACACACACATACACATACATATATATATATATATATATATATATATATATATATATATATATATATATATATATATATATATATATATGTATCTGGAGCTTTTCAATGAATGAATCGTACGTAACTGTCGATTCTATAAGAGAAATATTAAAATTTATGCATATAACTGCTTTATGCTGATGCTATACAGTTGAATATTTTTTTTTAGTCTTTTTCGAGACTTTTTTTCTTCTTCGCTTTATTTGAAAAATGCGATTTCTTACATACAGTCATTTGGGAAGAGGTAATAATAGCATTGAACGTTTGTAAATGTTGGTGGGAGAACTTATGTGAAAAATTGAACGTTACATTTGTACTTTAATGTCGAGTCGACAATTATATATAGTTGGATTTAGGTGATACCCCTTACAATCTCGGTTTCCAAGGTAAAAGTTCGAAAACGTTTGTAAACCATATTTACAAACACTAAATGCTGAATGTATAGATCACAATTCAGATTCGAATTCTATTCGAATGGTTACTGTAAATATATTTGAATTACGAAAATTATGGCTGAAAAATAATTTAACATTATCAACGCTAAGAGAATAGAAGGTGGTTGTATAATAATCATTATTATTTGTTTAAAAAATGTAAGTGTAATTAGTGTAGAGAATGTTTTGCAGAAGTCTGATAGTGGATACTATGTCAATTTTTTAATTTATTAAAACTTCTCGATTCGATGCTAAGCATTTTACCGGACTTGTCAAATTTAAATAATTCCGAAGGAATCGAACCTTGGGATTTGGAGTTCGGAAGATTGCTGTCTGCCAACTGAGAGTTAGTTTTCTGTTTCTGTCATTATAGTAAATTCAGGTTAAATATATAATAAACAATTACAACAAGTTTTACGAAATCTAACCTGAATTCAACATTGTAACAAATGCATAATATGTATAGTTTTTAAAAGTTCAGTTGGGAGAGAGTAAGCCAAAAGTTCAAGGTTAGATTCTCTCAGGCTAAATTTTTTTTTAAATTTTCAATTCTACAACTGTGCAAAATCACAAATTCTGTCATAATCTACACTGTCAAACTTCTTCAAGATTTCACCAAAACTTATTTATGTACTCCTTTCCCAGACGTATCAGAGTAATGCCAGACTAATTATTTAAAATATTTGGCCATAATTATATAAAGTACCTAATTTATGAATAATTTAGCCGTAAGTTATCATAGCAGAAAGTACTAAAATATTAAGATTGTTTTATATTCAATTTTTTTACATCACTATATTTTTAGTTTTTCTAAGGGTTTTTATCACACGCAAAATCGTTGCATATTAAATATGCCTTAACTCATACATTAGTCGATAAGTATGTATAATAAATGTGGATGCGGCATCACCTTAATAAAATTGCCAGCGTAGTGAACCTACATAGCAAATTGAATAAGTTGCACATTTTTTTAACACAAGTTTTTCTTGGTAGTTTTACAAATTAATTATTTAAATTGTTACCCACTGTTGGTTTCGAACATTGGTACCCAATGTTGGACCAATATTAGTAGCCAAAGTTGGACAAATATTACGTATATTCGTTAAATGTAGTTAACTAAAACACGCACTGCAAACGTCGCTCAATTTAAATGCAGCAATTTTTTATTGCCAGAGTATATATTATGCTATCTATTGCTGAGAATGAAATTTTGTGCACTCTAACGTGTACTGGAATATTCTTTTCTAATGCTAAGTGACATATGTATGATTGATAGTCAGATTGAGTTGAATAATTTAAAAGAAAAAAATGTTAATTAAGTGGATAAATTATCGTTGTTCATCCTTATTAACTTTTTTTTACTTTTCTATAAATTCTATGTATGTTCAGCACTTTGTTAAATTGTAGAATCAATAGAGATTAATTTGTGTTCAAGATATACTGTTTAATCAATTGCATAGATATTTGTCGATGAAAAAAATTTCAAGGTAAACTAAGTTTGCTATATTTTATTTATACATTGTACGTTTGCCTTAACTGATACATATAAGTGGTATATCTGAGGTACTGTTTGAATTTCGATTTTTGTTGATAATAGTGAATTTTAAAGATATACCCGAGATATACGTGCTTGCGCAGTAATTAAGTAGAATTTATATCTATATTGTAATATATGTATTATAAATATTTAGTAGCTGAATAAATTTAACATTATACATATAATTAAAGAGAACTCTGTTCAATAATTTTGCTGTACTAGTCAAAATCATACAGATCATGAACCGGCAAATATATATGTTAATTGATATTACCCTTATATCTTATAGTAGAAATGTATAACGCTTTGCATAAAACAATAAGTGTAACATATATCACAATTTAATACTAATTGGCACATTCACTTTTTATATTTTTGCAAATACTTTGTAGTTACGAAAAATATATATATATAGTAAAAATAAATAACTAGTAATATAAAGATTAGCTATGTAAATTACTATCTATAATAGTATACTGTGTACCAAGGATGTACTGCAGTGAGTTTTTGTGACAGTCAATTTACATGCGATTTGGTGAACCTTTCGAATTAAATATTTAAGTATGTATAAATTTTTTGTTATTCTACTAGTATTTGCTTGATTCATCTTGGAAGTAAATGTCATTAATTTTAATCCAGTAATTTTAATAATATATAAACATGCAGATAATTTTGTAAATACATTTCTTGCCGGGTGTTCCAAAATGGGTACACATCTTTCGAAGTGTTTATTAATAGGGACTTTTACCTTAACAAACTTCATTCATTTTATAACCTGAATTTGATACTTAGACATAAACAATAATAATAGCTCAGTTGCGGGTGGAGCAAGTCTTCGGAGTAGAAGATAGGAGGTTCAAATCTCTCGAGTGATATAATTTTTTTTTTAATTTATATAAATTAAATGTCATAAATTTGCAATGAAAATAGACAATTTTTTAATAAAATTTAAATAATTTTTATAGCTGAAACCTAGGAAAACCAAGGATTCTGTTCATTAGACACTATTTTTACACGATTTTGCCATGATTATGCAAGTAAATTTTTTGCCATGATTTTTCAAATGAATTTTTTTTATAAAAATGTGAAATTTGTGCATGTGTTACAAAAAAATATAATGACAGCGGTATTAAAATATTACTTGTATGTTATGAAAATATGTTTTTATTACATAATATAAAATAGTTACTTTTCATTATGACTTTATTACTATTTATAAGAGTGCTGTACATAATAGTCGAAAAATGAAACACTTCCTGTTGCGATAACTTATGGCTAAATTTTTAAATGGACTTCGACACTTTCTTTTGCCATCACTAATGGCTAAATATTTTAAATCGTGGTATAAGAAAAAAAAGTACACGGAGAGAAATAATTAGTAAATATTACAAAGTAGTTTGGTAAAAATTTCTAAACTCTCAAGTAATGTGGTAACAAACTGCGAATCTCGTAATTTTTACTAGACTAAATTGTAATTTTAATTTTTTTTTTAACATCAGAAAAAAAATTTTATTCCTCCCATATTATTTATTTTTGAGTTTATGTATACTTATTATTCGAGTGTTATGGATATTTTAAATATTTAAATGAAATTTAATTAGTGAAAAAAATTCTGGATGTCATCGGGATCGAACCTGCGAAGTTTGGGTTGAGAATCCAAGTCCTTACCATTGCACCACCGCGTCACTTGCATGTGTTTCATCGAATCGTCCTTTTAAACTAAACAAACGAACGACGCGATTCCAATAAAAATTTTAACCTAAAGATCGCAACTTTATCGCTTCTTTTCGGTATCTCGTGCTGTACTGTTGTTTATAGAATTTCGTAAACAGTATAGGAAAAAATCAGAGTTAATAAAATTTACAAGCTTAATTGTAAAATTTAGTACGTTAACTCCACAAATTTTACTACATTTAGAGTAAATTTTACTACATTTACTGTAAATTTTACTTAGCAGTTTGGTAATTTTTTTGGTTTTTTCGGTCTGTGACCACATTACCTGGGAGTTTAGGAATTTTTACCAAACTGCTTTGTAATATTTACTAAATATTTCTCTCCGTGTAGTAATCGGACCCATAATACTGATTTCAGACCTTCTATTGTCCATAACTTACAGCTAAATATTAAAATAATAATATGTGAAAAAATACTTGCCGGATTCATATTGATATAGCATACCATTAAGTAGTTTGTTTACACTGGCAAGCCGCTCGGTGTCTCTATAAGTCCAAGGTTATTTTAATTCCATTTTTTGACTATTTCAACGCATCCATTCGTCAGAGATGAAGTGGTCAATTTTTCCAACAAGGGTGCATAGATAGATATTACATTGTTTCAATATATTAAAATTTCAAAGATGTTTTATATGATTTTATATTTGTACGTATAAAAAAAACTAAATTCCGCATTATCAATAGTTTATCCGCAATAGAAAAAAAATGGGAAGAAAAATATATAAAAAGTATAAGAACAAGGGTAGAAACGAGTAGCTTATTACAAGTCTAAACATACTCGATAGAATCGCTTTAGAATGTAGCCCCATTTTTTGTAACGCGCAGAACCGAAACAAATGTTTGCGATTTCGCTCGAGTAACTTGCATATCTCGGTTGTTACCGGCATCCGGCTCCCCTAAATATATATATAGCAATGGTAGCGTTGACGCGGGTTGCCGTTAGCGCGACCGCGCGCCTTATCTCTCATTCTCGTTTTTCCGCATGTACGAGCTACGATAGCGACGGTTAGATCGATCGTCCTTAATCGGAAGGAAACAAGGCGTTCGTGAATGGGGCGAAAGAATTGCGAACGTGCCTTAGGCGTTCGAGCGTCAAAATGTCCTATAGGATACATCTACGAGCGGGTCCATTTGTTCTTCAAATTTTAAGATCCACTGTCGTGTATTATCAAACTGGTCCCAAAACATTTCATTTTTCCGCGAATCCAGTTATTTTTTTTTGTTTTTAAACTGACAAATCGTATAGTGGTTTTGTTGTTTTTAAAGTTTAACGTGTATAGGTTTGATTTTCCTTGAGCGCGAAGTGAAATTTTAAGTAAAGGTTCGGTTTAATAATGTAGTAGGTGAAAGGTGTTTCGCTTTAAAACTACATTTGTTTCTATCGATTTATTTTTTCTTTCCGTTCTATTTTTCTTGGTGCTGGGAATGGAATTAAATTTAGACGGGAATTTTCGGAATCGTAAACGAATCTATACTACGTACAATTATTTTTAACGGGTATTATTGCTCGAGTGTTACAAATTTATTTGGTGTAGAAAGCGTTCTCCTTTAAACGTTTATATCTTAAAGAGGATAAACCAGCAATATTGTATAACAATGCGAGAAGCGTAAATAATATTTAGCGCATTATATTGTTATATATACAGAGGAAAAGGGATTCGATAAAATTTTTGGAAACGTCAGGAGAATGCGTAATAAAGCGTCCCGAGAAAAATAGTTGTAGCGTCTGGTGGTTCAGTGTAAAATTTGTATAATTTATGTGCATCCCGGGTTCTCCGGCGTTGCGTCTTTTTCCGGTTCCGCTGGCTCGTTTTCTAAGACTCGACCTTTTCTTCTTCGAAACGACACTTCTCCAGGGCGCTACTGCTGGTGCCGTTGCTGGTGCTGTTGGTGCTTCTCAGCCCCGCTGGAAACTTTCAGGGAAGTAACTTTTCACTCTTTCCTTTTTCGCCGTTTGTTTCGGTCTCATTGTATCTTATTTTCAGAGTCCCCCCGAGCCCGTACTGACACCGTTACTGTACTGGCTGTGCCAAATTTGTCACTATACGCTCACCCTTTTTTCTGCGAGACCGAGCTCAGAAGAGAGAGAGAGAGAGAGAGAGAGAGAGAGAGAGAGAGAGAGAGAGAGAGTAAAGGCTATCGTTTATACGCAGCTTGGCTATATGTAAAACAATTTCCATTTGCAAGATTGCTCTCGCCCGCGAGATTCGAGCCACATTTGTAACTTTATACACTTTTCACCGCCTGTATTTGACGTCCATTATTTTATTACTTTTTGACCAATGCACTCAATGGGATACTATTTTCTTTTGCCCAGCGTTCTCCCGATCTTTCGAGATTTTTCTCGACGTTTCATACAGTTATGGAAAATTGTCGTTTCCTTTCTTTTTTTCCTCTAATATTTATACTTTTCTTTTTTCTTTCTATTTCCTTTTGGTTAAAAGTTACCTCTTAGTCTTACGTTTACATTTTCCCCTTTAGTTTTAATTAATTATACGGCTTGCGAATTTTCTAAGGATTACTATAATAAAGATTTCGGGAAAGAAAGGTTCGTTTGAAGATTTGAGAGTTGTTCGAGCTTAAGGCTACACCGAACTTCGCAGACTTTGCAGTTACACTTGCTCGGAGAGTACAGGGCTCGAAGTTTTCGCGTTATCTTTTGTAGTACATCGTTGTGCATCATGACTCTAATTCGTAGAATCTTAAGGCTAATGCCTTCTTTAATCCCTATTTCTTAGGGTAAAAATTATAATTATCGATCGTTCCGTTAAACTATGTTATTAGCCAATTTCATTAATTTTAATTTCGTAAGACCGCGTACGCTCTCTTATACACGTATTCTTGGCAATTCAATTTGCAACGAATGTGACAGTTGAATTATTTTTTAACGAATACGTCACAACATTGTATAATAGATTAATTTAATCTATGCAGCGAGTTACACAGTTTAATAATTCTAATATAACAGTGTTCTAAAATAATTGAGTATTTAAAAAGTGAATTCCTACATCAGTTGTTAATTCTAGCGTAAAATGATATATAGAGAGAGTGAAATATATTTAGTTTTCGAGAAAACGTTGTAAATGTAATTTATCAAATAAAATTTGTGAATAATGTCTATTTAAAAATAACTCGAATTTATAATGCCATTGGAAAAACATTTAAAATATTTAATCGTAATTGGAGATTGTAAGTATAGCGTGAAACTCGGTTCATCTCGATAAAAATAACTTGAATTGTTAATTATTCTCTATTTCAAGAAAAACAGCGCGCCGACACTATCTCAACTATTCCAAACTTAGCTATCCTAAATTTAACTATAACATAAAGTGTATTTCATTCCATGTCAAATATCGGTCAATAAATCAAATTCTTTACTGTTCGTATGAATTATTTATTAATCGGTTAGTAAATATAACGAGCTGCACTTTCTCAATGTGAATAAGCGAATAATCACTAAATATATAGTGATAAGTCGGTTGCTATCACAAAGTAGTGAATTGTTACTAATTTCATGACAGTGACAGTGAGTATATGTTAAATTAATCGTCATTCGTATCATACATCTTGTGTCAATTACGAGCTGCAGACATCTTAAATATATATACACAAATGCGTATTGTAAATGCATTTCTGCGCTGTTCGAAAAAAAATTTGACGATATATATAAAAATTGAATAGGCGCGGAAATTAAAATGGTGTAATTCCTTATCATCTCGGTTATTTTATCATAATCATTTTTACATCGTATTGTATTACGAGAAAGAGAAAAAGAGAGGGAGAGAGGTAGGGAGAGAAAGAGAAAAAGTATTAATTAATAAGAAAGAAATGTGCTGGTCATCCTTTTAAAAATGATAATTATCACAATGCAATTACATGGGCCAACGGGTTTTAACGAGCGACACACATATTTTTTACCGTTTAACCGGAAAAGACGTTTCCCCCAGGTCGTGTATACTATATATAGGAATGGGGAAAAGAAGTGCAATTCTGCGGTTCCATAATGTCGGCTCATGAATGCACCGTACGGGCAAACACAATTAACAATTTCGGTCGTGTAAGTGAAATTGATACGTCGGCTAGGTACTTACGTAGCTTTTTCACTTCCTGGGCAAGAAGCATTACGTTATTCCCATCGCGTTAAGGACAGCTAATGTTCCACCGAGTCGCTTCTCTCATTCGAATTATGGAATTCGAAGCTC
Source organism: Theocolax elegans (assembly GCA_026168455.1). NCBI lineage: Eukaryota > Metazoa > Arthropoda > Insecta > Hymenoptera > Cerocephalidae > Theocolax > Theocolax elegans. The sequence continues at coordinate 50,096,835 of CM047430.1, read as the reverse complement.
CGTCCCCCCTCCTCCTCATCCCACCATTGAATTAGCGTCATCTCGCGTGCGCGTCCTCTCCTTCGCGATTGCTCGCCTGTAAGGGTGCAGGTGTGTATGTGTGTGTGTGCATGGGTGCTCGCGATTTCGTGACTTGGAGTTCCTCCAACTCTTAGGCACTTGCAGAATTCGCGAGTTATCAAATTTTGAAGAGGCTTCGCTACCCGCAAAACTTATAACCCGTCTTTAAATATTTCATAAGGTACACCAGACTCTTGCAATACTCCTTTCTATCGGGATATGGAATTTCCTTTTTTTTTTACCTCGCCCACTCTCTCTCTCTCTCTCTTTTACGGACGGATACACAGTCGACAATAGAATAACAACATTGAAGAGTCATCAATTCCTTGTTCGCGCCGATTATACCAATTGTACGACGGATAATTAACTGATTCAACAATTTCATCACGGTATATCAAAATTAAACGTAATTCCTGGAGGTGTGTTTGTATACAGGCACTTCTAACTCTCAGTTCTCACCGACTCAAGTATTTTTTCGCGAGCGTGGTAAATCTTATTAAAAGTTGTACAATTTAAAAGTTTTTTCCTATTTGAAAATATGTGTATATATATATGTATGTGTACGTATGCGTGTGTATGCATATATACATATTTATGTATATATACACATATATGTGCACATGCACACTCAAGTGTTTCACTCGAAAAAGTTTATATTAAACCACTTATTTTTCATTTGTTCGAATATCTCATGTACAGAGCCGAGTATATAGCGGTTGAGCATTATGCAGTGGGTCATGAGACTAACCACCATAATAAACATTATTATACACAACTGTGAGAACGCACGGCTCGACGCTCCTGTCAATTAAAAATATATATGGGGCATTCCACGTTAAGTGGTCCGATCAGAATTTTAAAATGCACCAAATTTTAGGTACGTACTGGAAATGTTTTTCAGAAAACAGAAAACAATTTTTAGATACTGGAATCTATTTCCTCAGAAGTTATTCTAACCTCTAAAAGTGAATTTTTTCAAATTTTTTCCTACACCAGGTGGGTTTACCGCTATTAAACTAAAAATCCATCAACTTTTACTATATAACATTATATGTAACATCCGTTGCTAATTATGTCTAGAACTTATCCTTATGAAAATTTTTCTTTTTCTTTAAGAGCCACATGTCCTCTCGTGCGTGTAATGTCGATCGTTAGTTGAATTACCCGAGATTAAATATTTATTTTATTTACGCTCCGAATTATATACCGAAGATTTTACGTAATTATTCAAAGTAAATTCTTTTCTTTTCGTAATGTATTGTACGTATATTACAAAATCGACAGGCCCCGAATCACGGTCACATTCATTGTGTCCGACCGTGTACCAGATCACACGACACTGCAGATTTGTCAAATCGATACCGTAAGATTACCTAGGTAAATATAAATAAAAAAAAATTGGATTGTTCATCGGCTCGTAAATGCAATATCTTATACGAGTGTAGTAACAAAATTGTTAAAAATTTTGAAATACAAAAAAAAAGGATAAGTAAAAATAAGAGACAATTCGAGGAAGGTTGGTATTGAATTTAGCCGTTTCGAAAGAGGCGTTCCACTCGAAGCCAATACTTGTCTCTGCGAGGAGCTCCGAAGTATACACGTTAATAGAAATCATGCAGCTCTCGTATATAACTTGAAGAATCGTCCAAGATTTCATCTTGTCCTGGCAATAGAATCACGGGGAAAAAGCCGAATACACACACACACACACACACATACACACACGCCGAGAGAAAAGAAGAGAGAGAGAGAGAGAGAGAGGGAAAGCGAAAGAGTGAAAGCTTTGTACACGTGTACACACACAGACACACACACACACACATGCGCGCGCGAAGGAGGATGGAAAAAGCGACGCTCCGGTAATCTCAATTCGGAGACGGCATCTCAATTCCAATTGGAACTCGAGGCTCACGTACGCACGTCGACAAGGTGGTTCTCCTGCTACCTACACCATCTATACGAAGAAAAAGCGAGGAGGAAAAACGCGCGGGATGGATGAGGGACCGGAGAAATTGCACCGGACGTCGATGGACGGACGCACGACGGATCGATCCAATGAGATTAAAAGTCAAACTACACTACTTGTATCTACATCTATACACACACACACACACACATACACACATATATATATATATATATATGTATATAAAACTCGTCTATACACCGATACATTTATACGGCCGCGAAATCACCTCGTTGACGCGCTCGCTTTCGCTGCCTCGAGATTTCACCTAGTATTTAGCGAGGTACGTGTATATGTATATATATATATATCTATTGAGAACAAAGTCGCTCGACACTGGAATTTCGATTGCTACCGATTGTAACCTGCGTATATATAGCCAACTTGCGCAATGTAATCGTTAGGGAGGCTTTAATGTCGTCTGTGTCTCTTGAAAAAAAAAAGAAAAAAATGTGCCTACCTTTACTCGATTGAAATGTTTGTATAGAACGCTGGGTGATGGTATTAAGTTCCTTGGGAATTTAATCTGTATAGACAAGGGTGAGAGGTATGTTATTAAACGCCCTATAACTTTGGTCTTCGGAATTGTAGAGAGCTTACTCAACGATTGCTCAGCTTTTGTTTCGACGATTCCTTTATTACTTCGGATGCTCCTGCAGCGGTATAATGCTTTACCGGGTAATTTTATACCGTTGTACAAGAGGGAGAGACAATCACTCGTGCAGTTTGATTAAGATTCGGGTGACTAATATACTCGTTATTGCCGAACAGTGCGTCGTGCACTCTGCGGTACTTTATCGGGATGTGAACCCCAGAAAATAGAAAATTATATTTATTTTTTATTAAACGAGGAATTCAATTTATCGAAAAAAAAAAAAGTTCTGTAATTGGTATTGTGTTTCTTTTGGAGATAATCCGTGAATTTTTTTTAATTTTTTTAATGATCCAGATTTTTTACCGATCAAAATTAGTTATTCACGTATAATTAATTAATTAATAATTATTTTGTAAAAATCTCCCTATTACGCTATTTTATTTGGTTTGAACAATATCTGTAATTTTTTTCAGAATTTTCTTATAATTGGGTTTTAAAATTTTTGGAATTTTACTAAGTAGATCTCTGTAACTTAGGTACCACATCCCGTTCATTCTCGAGTCAAATATTTGTAATACGATATCGCGATATCGCAAAACGATCGCGAGGTAATCGTAATTTACACAGCGATTCAATTGCAAACGTCTAATATTAGCTTTAACGAAATATTTTTTTTTGCAAACGTTGTTATGTTTATCGCGTTAATTTGAACGACTCGTTTACCTCGAGCGAAGAAGGTATTTGATGATAAAGGTTACTCGGCGCGAGTTCAACATTTTTCTTTTCATTTTTACAAATATATATATATATATATATATATGTATACAAACGCATCCGAAAGAAATTAAAAAATTCTTAAGCTCTCCATCTTGTATAACGCAGTCGTCAAGCTCTTTCAAACGATCCTTTCCTATACACACTTATATATACCTTAAGAGTACATTTTTAAACTTTTCTTCTTTAAGAAGACCCGCGGAATGAGTAAACAAGACCTTTGATGTATTTCAATATTTTGGGTTATTGAAAAATACAGTAAGCCATATTTTCCACGGTTCTTTAAGATATACTTCACCCTTTTTAAATGCACGTATATTTCATACTTCACCAACCCTCTGTATGCACATAAAAATAATTAAAAGAAATAATTTTTTTTAATACTTCTTTCGAGTTATACATCCCCTTTTATTACCAGGTACTCGAGTTATCGAAATAAATATATATGCGTGTAATGACGCGGCGAGTGAAGTAAAAATAAGGTCTGGTTATTGGGAATTATTGTTACGTGTATATATATATATATACACAATACGTCAAGTAAAGCGCGCGGATTCGATCCTTCGCATAGGAGGCACAATTTGCCATAACACATCAAAGTGATAGTACCTCTAATCTGCGTATAGTGCGTACGAAGAGGCTGGTGGTGGTGGTGGTGCTGGTGCTGGATTGTTGGGTGGTAGTGGTGCTCGGCATGATATTGACATATCTACCTGTCTATTATTCAATACACCGCAATCTGCCTGTGTGACTTAACGTGTCGCTTCAGGACACATTTCTCTGTAGTATGGCCAAGCGCTCAGGATTAGTCGAGTGCGCTTGATTCCATTCGGTCTCTCCCTTTATATTAGAGAGGAGGATACGCCGTAATAAAACACCATGTGTTCCTATACACACACACACGCATATATATATATATGGGGTATTCCACGTGAAGTGGTCCGATCAAAATTTTAAAATGCACCAAATTTTGGGTATACTTTGCAAATGTTTTTCAGAATACAGAAAAAAATTTTTAGGTACTGGAATCTATTTGCTCAAAAGTTATTCTAACCTCAAGAAGTGAATTATTCCATATTTTTTTCAACACCAGCTGAGTTTACCGCTATATAACTCAAAATCTATCAACTTTTACTATAGAACATTATATGTAACATTCGTTGCTAATTATATCTAGAATTTATTCTTCTGGGTTAGAATTTCTAATCTCAAGGTCAATGTTACATAAACTACATGTCAATATTCAACTTGAAAAAAGTGCAAGTGCGCCACCTTTGATTTTTTCATCCAAAAGTCTACAAGAAAGCTTGGAGCAATACCTTTCAAATGGTCTGTAGCATTTTTATGGCCTCCAATTCTGTAAAAAGTTATGACAATTTAAAGAAACACGAAATTTTTTTAAAAATTTAAATGGGAATTACCATGTTAATTTTTGTGAATTTTTTGTCTTTCTTTAAATTGTCATAACTTTTTACAGAATTGGAGGCCATAAAAATGCTACAGACCATTTGAAAGGTATTGCTCCAAGCTTTCTTGTAGACTTTTGGATGAAAAAATCAAAGGTGGCGCACTTGCACTTTTTTCAAGTTGAATATTGACATGTAGTTTATGTAACATTGACCTTGAGATTAGAAATTCTAACCCGGAAGAATAAATTCTAGATATAATTAGCAACGAATGTTACATATAATGTTCTATAGTAAAAGTTGATAGATTTTGAGTTATATAGCGGTAAACTCAGCTGGTGTTGAAAAAAATATGGAATAATTCACTTCTTGAGGTTAGAATAACTTTTGAGCAAATAGATTCCAGTACCTAAAAATTTTTTTCTGTATTCTGAAAAACATTTGCAAAGTATACCCAAAATTTGGTGCATTTTAAAATTTTGATCGGACCACTTCACGTGGAATACCTCATATATATATATATCCACATATACACATATACACTCAAGCTTACTTCACTCAAAACGAATATGATATTTCGCGCCGAGATTGCTACATTCCCGTATTATAAAATATAAATAATTACGAAAAATCGCGCATTAATATTAATCGGTTTCCACGTCCCGTTGAAGATGATGAATTTTCACTTTGGTGTTACATTTACATCCAAGATGGATTTTTGTTCAAGATATACTAATATTTTCTTTATTAAATTTTATTTTTCAATTAATTTTGTCATTATTTGTTACGTTTTATTTATGATACTTGTATCGTTATTTTATTTATAGTAATTGTACAATTCAATAGAAATAAATAAAAAAAAAATTTTTCATAAAAATTTTTATTTAATGAAATTTGTTTTTCTTTTTTTAGATTGCACATGGAGACAGTTTTGTAAAAAAAATTATCGTGATGAAGCGAGGTGAACCTGTAATATATCACCTGTTCGGGAAAAAATAACCTATAAACGTCGAATTATATTTGTAAAAGGTGATTTCTACCCAGCGATCACGGATTCGATTCCTAGTGTCCGATCGATTGATACGAGCACCACTGAGGAATATATTAAGTGCTTTCCTCACAAAGATATCGCAACCTATTATCGTTGATTAGCATCGCATTTGGAATCTTAAAAAGAGCGACGTTAAAATAATAAAATAAATATTCTAAAGAATTTTTATTATTTTACCATGACAATTTTTAATTCGTCGTTTCAAGATAAGTTTTACAAGAAAATTTTGTTTGTATTGAGTTTCAAACAAAAATGAAGTCGGCGTAAATTAAATAAATTAATAATTCTGCATAACTTATTAATATTCTAATAAATGAATAAAACAATGAAAAACTATAGTTAAATATACACTGTTCGCACATTAAATTAATAGAAGTAATTAGAAATCGTATATATCTTTATAATGTATGTCTCATCGGAAATGTAATAATATGGAAATAAAAATTGGAACGATCTAAATTAGTGATAAAAAAAAAGGATGTTTGATTTACAGAGACAATGTGTGGTAGGTATGTATTTATTTAGAAACGAGCAGGGAGAATCTATAGGTAAATTCTGGGTCACACACAGATGTCCAGCCATTAATTTTTCACTCGTCAGTGAAATCGTCGTTTCAAAGGGGCATGCGATAGTACCACTACTACAGGACTTTGCTCTATTATTCAAATTAAGTATCGAAAGCATTCGATCCCTGTATAGTTTTATGCAGCATCAATATTTATATCGTACGATCGCCGAGATGATGAAAGACCGATTCTACTCCCTCTCTTTTATTTCTTTTTTTTTTGAACCCAAACACAATCACACAGGCACACACCCAATTCGATAAAATTGAATAGCCAGTGTATATAAAAGAAATCCTTTGTTTTTTTTTACCCTCCCGATTAAAATGACTTCGATTTTTAAAGAGACGAGTTGGTCACGCGTACTCGCGAGTCGTAAAAATGTCGGTCGATTATTCGCGTTATCGAGCCGTAGGGACGCAGCCAGGAATAAAGCTCGCTCGGTGGGTTTTCCTTTCGCCCAGTGAACGAGACGTTGTGGTTATATACGTATACATAGATGGAAAAAAGTGGCAAATACGTGTACACACCACATTCATCGATATAAATAAAAAAAAAAAGGGTATAGAGAAGGGGGCGATAGGAGACACCACTTTGATAGGTTATGATTCTTTCATTGTCCATTCGGCAAATTGGCTAGCCGAGCGTGCATCTGGCAAATCGCGGCTCCAGGGCTCGGCGAAAGAACTCGGACAAACAAAACCGCGAAAAATCTGTCGCCCGTATGTGGCTTTTCCTCGAATTTCTTGTTTTATTATAACCCATCGCGTGTATGATTCTTTTCTTTCTCTACATTACAATGAAATGCGAAATTTTTCCGATTTAATCTTGTTCATTGATTGCAAATTTATCCAATGTATATACATACATATGTTCCCTTTTTTTTCTTACTTATTCTTGGGTAAACTGGAGTTCGCTACGTTGTATATACGTTTATACGTGCAACCCGGTGTAAAAAGTTTTCATTGATATTTCGGGTCGTTTCAAATTTTTTAAAGGGTTTTCAGTGACTTCGTGATATTGTGCGTGGTATACGTGTGGAAATGTTGTTCAAGAATATTTGTTCTTTAGCGCATGGCTTGGCGTGAGGTACATTCGCGTAGGTTTTTCATTCTAATGTGCAAGTTTAATGCATGTATATACACTGAGAAAAGAAATTATTTGAGTCAAAGAATATTTCTTAATTGCTAAGAAATGTTGAATGCGAAAGCACATGTCTTAACTATTTTAATCAAAAACGATTATATAATTTTGTTTTAATTAAGACGTTTTTTATTAATACGTATTAAATGAAATATTATTATTAATATAATGCATCGTAATAAGGATAATTTCTTTACGCACCGCTAGAGGGAGTCAACGACTTTTTGAACTTGATAATAACTTTTATGCAGTAATGACATAAGTATGTCTTACCTAACTCTCATATATTAACGTAATTAAATATATTTACTAATTTGACTAAACGATTGTATTCGATATGATATATAATTATATTTCTTCGTTAATAATATTAGGTTTCATGTGATTATTTTTTTTATTAAGGAATATTTCTTAATAATTAAGAAATTGACATTTGCCGCAAAGTGAAGATTTTAAAACAATGTCAAATACACCATTTCTTTGAAGCAAGTAATTACTTTTCTCAGCGTATTTATCATATTTTATACAGATTTATTTTTTAAAATACTTGTTAATAATTAATACAAATATATTTATTTTAGAAATTAATCAAACATAGGACTTATCCTCTGATCACTATAATGCATCATCATTATATTTAATTTTTTATTCTGAATTTATAAAATTAATGTACATTATAGAAACAAATTATTTCTTATTGAAAACAAGGTTGTATTAGTAAATAGTAATACATTGTACAACTAGGGAGCAAAGTAGATATTTGCCAAGAATGCGTGTTTACACGAGTATGCAAACATTTTTGCTACCGTGCTGCATGAATATTATTTTCTGATACGATAACGCTAAATTATATACCCTTTTCTTTTTACACGAAGCAAACGTAATAAGATTATTTTGTAACACAATAATAAGAATGAAAGAAATGTGGTGAAGGTGGAGAAGGGGTCCTGGGGCGAAGTCCTTGGAAAGACTGCAGGGGGTGAAGCCTTTGCAAAGTGATTTAACTTCGATTTAAATAAACGGAAATTCACTTATTCACGTTTAATTATTATTAAACGATTACACAATTATCATTAAAAATGTTTAATATATTATAAAAAAAAACAACAAGTTCAGAAAAACGCAAACGATAAGATAATTCGACAACGCTAATTTAGGTTATTTTTTTATAATTACTGTGATATACCGACGTGCACCTATGAATCTGGCATAATTAAAATATACCGTTTTATATTGTTAGAAAATTATATAAAGAACAGAAAGTGACTAAAATAATAAAACAAAATTCTGCAAAATTAGTCTGAATTTTTAACATAAATTATGTATTAAATTTTGTTGAAATTTGTTATTTTACTCCATAGGGTGAGAATAATAGTTATTTTGTCTTTTAGGGAAATAATAATTATTATTTTACTCCTTCGACACAGACGAAAAACAGGATTTTATACTCAAAGTGTGAGAAAACGATTTGTTAACAGTCAACAACGCTTATTAAAATCGTGGTTACTGGAACATATACTGTAGTTTTTAATAGTAAGGAAGGCGTAAAAATATATCTTTAATATTTATATTAATTAACGTGTATAATAAATAATCTAATTGTATTTGATAAAAAAAATAAACTATAAAATTTAAATTCTTAACTTTATTAAAAAAACTTATCAATGTTGCGACCAACATTTGTTTATGTATTTTTGCCAATGACTCGATTTGTTAACTGCTGAACACCCTACGTTATGTAAATATTATTACATGCATGTTATCAGAATGTTGCAGCACTGTGTTGCAACGTGGATAATGTTCGCTAACTATCGATTATCAAAACAGTTGTAGCAACGTTGTCTGAACATTGTATTAGTAACTTACCGCCATTGTATGAAAGTTGTCCACACAACGTTACAAAATTGCAAAAGCAACGTTTCCATAACGTTACCAAAATGTTGTGTGCTAGTATAGGGCTCGTTTCAAACGAGCCATACGTTTAAACATAACCTACACTTCGAATCTTAACTAGCTCACCACGTGCGGCGTATAGGCCTTGGATCGTACAGTTTCGTTTTTTGCATGAAGGGTAGGCTCTCGTAGTGTTAGTATCGTTATTTGCGTCTGTTAACGTAACTCGTTGTTGACGATGGGTTTTGCAGCTTCGATATGCGGCACTACGAGTCTCGCAAGCCCACACATTTCCCACTTTTGCGTGGAATCAGAGCCTCGGTCGCATAACTTATCGCTGGTCATACGTGTAAAATTTCCGAAAACCTGATTATGTGAAGAGACTCACTGACAAGGAGAATAAATCAGATGCGAGAAACGGATATTATCCAAATTTTAGAATTTGTTTTATACTATGAAAATATGAAGAAAACTGGAGTTCTTTTTGTCGCATGCTTCGTTTTACGCAAGTTATGGACAAATAAAGCTAAATTAGTGAAAAAAGATCTTCACTTTTTAATTGCTTATAGCTCGAAAACAAACTACAAGAAAGTTGGTATCAAGTAAACATATAATTTAAAAAAAAGAAGCTCAAATCTGTAATTTTGTCTTAAAGTTATGAAAAAATAAAATATATTTACTAATTTGACTAAACGATTGTATTCGATATGATATATAATTATATTTCTTCGTTAATAATATTAGGTTTCATGTGATTATTTTTTTTATTAAGGAATATTTCTTAATAATTAAGAAATTGACATTTGCCGCAAAGTGAAGATTTTAAAACAATGTCAAATACACCATTTCTTTGAAGCAAGTAATTACTTTTCTCAGCGTATTTATCATATTTTATACAGATTTATTTTTAAAATACTTGTTAATAATTAATACAAATATATTTATTTTAGAAATTAATCAAACATAGGACTTATCCTCTGATCACTATAATGCATCATCATTATATTTAATTTTTTATTCTGAATTTATAAAATTAATGTACATTATAGAAACAAATTATTTCTTATTGAAAACAAGGTTGTATTAGTAAATAGTAATACATTGTACAACTAGGGAGCAAAGTAGATATTTGCCAAGAATGCGTGTTTACACGAGTATGCAAACATTTTTGCTACCGTGCTGCATGAATATTATTTTCTGATACGATAACGCTAAATTATATACCCTTTTCTTTTTACACGAAGCAAACGTAATAAGATTATTTTGTAACACAATAATAAGAATGAAAGAAATGTGGTGAAGGTGGAGAAGGGGTCCTGGGGCGAAGTCCTTGGAAAGACTGCAGGGGGTGAAGCCTTTGCAAAGTGATTTAACTTCGATTTAAATAAACGGAAATTCACTTATTCACGTTTAATTATTATTAAACGATTACACAATTATCATTAAAAATGTTTAATATATTATAAAAAAAACAACAAGTTCAGAAAAACGCAAACGATAAGATAATTCGACAACGCTAATTTAGGTTATTTTTTTATAATTACTGTGATATACCGACGTGCACCTATGAATCTGGCATAATTAAAATATACCGTTTTATATTGTTAGAAAATTATATAAAGAACAGAAAGTGACTAAAATAATAAAACAAAATTCTGCAAAATTAGTCTGAATTTTTAACATAAATTATGTATTAAATTTTGTTGAAATTTGTTATTTTACTCCATAGGGTGAGAATAATAGTTATTTTGTCTTTTAGGGAAATAATAATTATTATTTTACTCCTTCGACACAGACGAAAAACAGGATTTTATACTCAAAGTGTGAGAAAACGATTTGTTAACAGTCAACAACGCTTATTAAAATCGTGGTTACTGGAACATATACTGTAGTTTTTAATAGTAAGGAAGGCGTAAATAAATTCTACATAGCCCAGAGAAACGTCTGCCGAAGGTAAATATATCTTTAATATTTATATTAATTAACGTGTATAATAAATAATCTAATTGTATTTGATAAAAAAATAAACTATAAAATTTAAATTCTTAACTTTATTAAAAAAACTTATCAATGTTGCGACCAACATTTGTTTATGTATTTTTGCCAATGACTCGATTTGTTAACTGCTGAACACCCTACGTTATGTAAATATTATTACATGCATGTTATCAGAATGTTGCAGCACTGTGTTGCAACGTGGATAATGTTCGCTAACTATCGATTATCAAAACAGTTGTAGCAACGTTGTCTGAACATTGTATTAGTAACTTACCGCCATTGTATGAAAGTTGTCCACACAACGTTACAAAATTGCAAAAGCAACGTTTCCATAACGTTACCAAAATGTTGTGTGCTAGTATAGGGCTCGTTTCAAACGAGCCATACGTTTAAACATAACCTACACTTCGAATCTTAACTAGCTCACCACGTGCGGCGTATAGGCCTTGGATCGTACAGTTTCGTTTTTTGCATGAAGGGTAGGCTCTCGTAGTGTTAGTATCGTTATTTGCGTCTGTTAACGTAACTCGTTGTTGACGATGGGTTTTGCAGCTTCGATATGCGGCACTACGAGTCTCGCAAGCCCACACATTTCCCACTTTTGCGTGGAATCAGAGCCTCGGTCGCATAACTTATCGCTGGTCATACGTGTAAAATTTCCGAAAACCTGATTATGTGAAGAGACTCACTGACAAGGAGAATAAATCAGATGCGAGAAACGGATATTATCCAAATTTTAGAATTTGTTTTATACTATGAAAATATGAAGAAAACTGGAGTTCTTTTTGTCGCATGCTTCGTTTTACGCAAGTTATGGACAAATAAAGCTAAATTAGTGAAAAAAGATCTTCACTTTTTAATTGCTTATAGCTCGAAAACAAACTACAAGAAAGTTGGTATCAAGTAAACATATAATTTAAAAAAAGAAGCTCAAATCTGTAATTTTGTCTTAAAGTTATGAAAAAATAAAATATAAAGAAAAATTTGGACAAAAATTCAATAAAGTTTTACCACAAAGTTTTGGTTAAAATTGCTTTATTTCTTATTTTTTCCATAACTTTGAGGCAAATTAACAAATTTGAGTTTCTTATTGTCAAATCTAATTCACTTGATCTCACAAGGAGAGGTCACACCCTCTGGAAAACGGATCCTTACCAAACTCTAGGATATAATTTCTACTATAAAATCGTGCAGAAAGCCGGAGTTTTACTGTCCAATGCCCATTTTTACGATAGATATAAGCAAATAATGAAAAATCTCGCCGAAAAAACCGTTGAGTTTGAATGCTATAACTCAGAAACAATCCATTTTTACGATAGATATAAGCAAATAATGAAAAATCTCGCCGAAAAAAACCGTTGAGTTTGAATGCTTATAACTCAGAAACAATTAAAGATGTACGTATAAACTAAATTTTGAAATTAAGCTGAGATCGAGTAGATACGTTTTAAAAAAAAGGAAGCACAAATATTTTATTATGGTCACAAGTTATGGGAGAAATAAGAATTAGACGAAATTTTATCGAAAATTTAAATTTACAATAATTTAATGATTTTTTTAGCCCAAAATTTCGTCTAATTCTTATTTCTCCCATAACTTTTGACCATAATAAAATATTTGTGCTTCCTTTTTTTTTTAAAACGTATCTACTCGATCTCAGCTTAATTTCAAAATTTAGTTTATACGTACATCTTTAATTGTTTCTTAGTTATAAGCATTCAAACTCAACGGTTTTTTCGGCGAGATTTTTCATGCTTATATCTATCGTAAAAATGGGCATTGGACGCTAAAACTCCGGCTTTCTGCATGATTTTATAGTAGAAATTATATCCTAGAGTTTGGTAAGGATCCGTTTTCCAGAGGGTGTCACCCCTCCTTGTCAGTTTTCTTGTGGTTTTTGGCTTGAGTATCTATGTCTATTTGTATATGCAAGTGGAGATCTTTTCTATTTACAAATTTGCTTTATTTGTCCATAACTTGCGTAAAACGAAACATGGAATAAAAATAACTTCGGTTTAAACTCGCTAAAGCTCGGGTAGCAACTTTCGTCCCGGGAATAAGTGTCTATTTTACTCTCCAAGTGCATAAATAACTATTAATCACGCTACAACAATAATTTGTTACATTCATTATTATGCTATATTAATTCATTATTTGTCTACGCAAATTATATTGAAGGATAGTTTTATGTAGGCACTTTAAATTTTGTTAAGTTGACGATTAAGATGTCATAGTTCCTCATATGATTGTATAAATCAAAATAAGGGGCCTGCGGTGGCTCGGTCAGTAGGGCGTCGGGTTCGTAATCTCGTGGTCTCGTTGACTCCCGGCCTGGTCAATTGATACCAGCTCCACTGAGGAATGTATTTTCAACAAGTGCTTTCTTCACAAAGACATCGTAGGATTAGAACCGATTTGGGAGCATATAAGAGCGACGTTAAAATAATAAATAAAAGAAAAATAAATCAATAGAATTTGTTGTGCAGTTAACTATTATATTTTTCATTAGATTATAAGTATTTTTTCATTATTTTTGACATTACTAGTTAATATTTTTGACATAATTAGTTGACCACCTGTTTGATAAATCGTATAAATATTAATAAATATAATATACAATTTATTTGTTTTGTCTATTTCTTTTTCTGTCTATGTATAATTCTTCAAAACACGTAACGTTTATCGAATGCGTTCCAAAATCGATGCCATTTCCATCGAAGTTAGCGAATCTTATCGTTTCTTTTATCGATGTTAACAGTTGATACACACGCGAAACGTCGTTATTGTACGAGCAGGATGGCAATTTTTCATCGCAAGAATTTCGGTGCAAATTGGTTTGACCAAGTTAACTATTTCGAAGCACCAGTTTATCTATCGCCTAATATTGCTAATTCATCCCTTAGAGTAACGACTTTTTTACCTATAAATACTACATATTCATTACATTTTAAGACGATATATTCAATTAAATAATCTATTTATTAATCAAAAATATATCAAGACTAAGTTTTAAAAAAATACATTACAATAACTTCCAATTATTATTATCCTCCGAATTTAAGAATTAATTACTAAGAACGATGTCCCTCCTACATAAAAATTTTCATTACATTAACTGTTTTTATGTGCTCTTTTTTTTTTTTTTTTAACGTCGCTCTTTTTATGCTCCGAAACCGGTGCTAATCAGCGACGGAGGTCATACGATGCCTTGGTGAAGAAAGCACTTGTTGAAAATACATTCGCCAGTGGTGCTTGTATCAATCGGCCGGGGCCGGGAATCGAACCTGGGACCTTCAGATTACGAGCCCGACGCCCTACCGAACGAGCCATCGCAGACCTCATGTGCTCTTTTTCTACAACGAAAACAATTTAACGAAATTATTGTAACGTGCACAATAGACAAATGTTTTTAATTTCGAGATGAACATTTTGTGCAATAAAACCGTAAACAAAGATACGATATATTTTAATCTGCAACAAAAAAGAAACTATATATAAAATAAAGGAACTTAGTCGCAGAGCTCCATCTCCTGGATTAATATATTTATTATAAAGCATTGTTACCGTTTCATTAGTAAATAACATTTTATAGATGCTAAAGTTATTTACTAACAAACTAATTTGAAAAGTAACTAACGTTATATAGGTATCGATATTCAACCAACAAAATATGGTTAGTTCCATATTAGACTCTATAAATATAGTATATTACATACCATGGCCAGTAAAATAAGAAATGTCTCAGATCACATGTAATTGTCGGCCGAGGCGAAGCCGAGGTGGACGATCATGTGATCTGAGGCTTTCTTTTTTACTGGCCAAGGTGTGTATACTATTTTTCTGCTCGACGTTGCCGGAAAACGGCGACTTCAATTCGCGCAGCGGCCGGAAAGTTGCCGCTTTCCGGCCGGAGGGCAGAAAAACAAAATTTTAATTTTATATATATACCTTGTAGATTATAATTTTTTTCTCAAAAACTGATAGTAAAACTATTATATAGTATAATAGTAATAATAATAAAACTACTGAAAGATTTTGAAGTATTTACAGCATAATACAATTATAAGTTCTATTTTCACGATTTTTTTCAATATATTTTTTTTTTTTTTTTTATTCTTGATTTTGTGCTCTCTTTTTTCCTGGCACTTCCTACCGTTTATCCCCCTGGGGACTTTAACGGTGTCCACCTACCACCTATGTGTAGGTGCTTTATCCCTCCCTTAAAAACCCCACCATCTCGCATTCGCCCGGGGTCATGCCCGTGGATGAGGGAAACCTGTGAAGCAGGGAAAACCTCACCCGAGATGGCCGGTGTATTCGAAACATTCTTTTTGGGTGTCAAAGTCACATTGCGTAGGCCTTGACACCGAAACCGAATGTTTCACATACCTCCCGCTCACGTTGTGAAGTGTGAAAAAACACCTAACCCGCCACGAAAGCCAAACGACCGAGAGCGTCACCCATCCACTTGGGTACCGCGCTCAATACTGCTTAACTTCCGTGACCGGCTGAGGTGCGTCTCCGCCACTCCGCCATCGCGTCGGTTGATTTTTTTCAATATATTTGATCAAACATTTTGTACAAAAATATATAATGCTTAATAACTCATCTTAGGTAATTATAGATATTTTGAGTTGAAAAACATTAGGGATCGAAACTACGAAAAAGACTATTCTTTTTCACAATTTCAATTGGATTAAATGTTTTTTATTCAACATATTTGACTGACTAATATCCAAAAAATAAAATATTTAAAAAAAAAATTATTTTTTTTATTAACAAAAAAACTAAGTGGTAAATTGTCAATCCAAAATCGAGCATTTGGTTCAATTAACAAAAAATTAATAATATTATCAAAATTTTAGAAACAGTAATTTTTTAAAAATCGAAAATTGTTTTTAGAACAAAAACTATTTGGGGGATAAATAACCAAATTCTTTTCCAGAATTCGGAACATAAAAAGCAAACTAAACATGCAAGCTGAGCGATATTGACCGAGTAGTTGCGAAAATACGACGGTATACGTACATACACACACACATTCATACAGACATGTTCTAAAAACACGTGATTTCGACTTCTTGCATATTAAAACATACTTATGACAAGATTTTAGCGAGTCGAAAAATTTTTACTATTACAAAGCTTTCCCTACGAGGAAGTAAAAATTATGAAATATTAAAAAAATACCAATATAAAAAACCAACATTGTTTAGGAATATATTTAAAGTGCTTGCCATAAAATTTCTATTTATTGGTCATCTCATTTAAGTAGAGTCCTGACAACGTCAACTTTTCCCTCTCTTTTTGTTTTAAAGGAATATAATTTGAGACATAACATTAAATTTTTAGTTAAACATTAAATACATTTATGTTTATTAATAATTTAAATAGTGGTGTGATAAAAGTTACACATGAAAATTTCTTCTAAATAAAGTCTTTCTTCGTGTACGATTTGAAGCTATAATAAATCGATTATCAGCCACTGAAAGATTTAATTGTTCGACAATGACTGTTGAAAATAAATATAAGAAACGTGGGGATGCCGAAAGTCTTAATGTAATGAATCAGCTTTGGTAAAGGTCGGTTGATCACCCTACTTATACCTTTATTCAGCATGATTCGATCTTTAAAAGAAAAAATTGAATGCCTCGAACTCACCGCGTCTTGGAAAATCTTCTCCACATTCGAAGCCAAAAGCAGCATTTTCCTCTTTGGCTTAACATCGTCCGTTCAAACACTAAAACGAGAATTATCGTCTAAAAATAACTACAGATAACTTAGGATTATTAAAGCATCAACGGTGAAATGGAAAGTATTAGTTTTATTTTATTTATAAAATAACTTATATAAATTTTCGTATTATTTTTTTATACACATGTCTTAATAAAAAAATAATATATTTTATATGTATGCAATGTATATTAAGAGGAGGCATACCCAGTGAGTTACCGACCGAGCAGAAAAAGATAATTATTGCATTTATTTAAAAAATATACAATTTTATGAAAAACCCAAATACAGAAGCACTAGATAATTATCTTTTTCTGCTCGGTCGATAACCCACTGGGTATGCCTCCCCCTTAACGGGATGTTGAACCCAAGATACAGGGATCTACACCTTTCAACACAAGAATTATGTGAAAAAAAAGAATGAATTAAAAATCTGAAAAAATTCATTTGAGAAGCTTCAACAAAAGCGAGGGCATGGTGTTTTAATTTTTTAAGAAAAATAAATTTATTAATAATAAATGAATAAACAATATTCGGTCGGTAATTATTGATCGAAAAAGGCATGAATTTTCAACGCAAAAATCAGGATTAAATTACAAATTTAAAAATCTGAAAAAATTTGAGTATATTGTTTAAAACATGTCTAAGGGCATGGCGTTTACGATTTTTTCAAAAATTTATTCTTTTGTTTATAAAGAAGTATTAAAAATTATCATTTTCTGAGTCCAACATCCTCTTAAGAAGAATTAGCGAGATAGAGACAACATACTTTGATTATATATAATTGACTAAATTAATTGAAGAATAAAGCTAACTGTACCTTAAAAGAGCGGGAAAGAATAAAGTCTCTTTTCGCCTCTCGCAAACCATCTTACAGATTTTACGACTTGCCACGATAGGGAATTTTCTATCCTATTACTGTATTACCTTTTCGGAAAAGCTGAAAACAAGTTTTTATGACGAAATAAGATCACGATCACAGGTAAACTTGAGTATGGATTATTTATAGGTCACAAGCGTACGAAGTGTACTAAGAAAATACATCGGAAAATGTTGAATAATAATACATAATATAATACGTAATTAATTACTTTGATATAAAGCTTTTCTTTACATTTATTTCTTACGACGCTGATTTATTATATAAAACTTATTTAATTACGTTCAGTCGCTCGTGACTTCTTGTTTTCGAACTCGATTTATAGTATTATATATGGGCCATTTTACGTCAACTGGTTGGATCAAAATTTTAAAATGCACCAAATTTGGGGTACAGGCTGGAAATGTTATCCATGAAAAAGAATAACATTTTTTGGTGCTACAAATAATTTGTTTAAAAGTTATTCTAAAGAGTTGTTTCACTTTTTTCAAGAATAGCTGACTTTACAGCTATTCACCTGAAACAATTTTTATCAATTTTTACTGTATAACATTATGTGTATAACATTGGTTGCTGGTTTTCTCTTGAATGTATCCTTTTGGGTTAGAATTATTAAATTCAATGTCGATGACTTATAAAGTACAAGTCAACATTGATGATTAAAATAAGGCAATCACGCCACAATCGATTTTTTAATCCAATAGTCTAAAAAAAAGCTTGAAGCAATACCTTTCTAATGGTCTGTAGTTTGTAATTGAACTGTACGCCTATCAAAAGTTATGGTATTTTAAAAAATTACCAAAAATTTTCAAAAATTTTTTTGTTTTGTTCCATTTAAATTTTCAATCATTTTTACCGTGTATTTTAATAATTTTATGTAGACAGTAATTTTGCACTTTTCTAATTAACCTCTTGTAAAAGGTGTATAGCATGGCAAGTATGACCATTGAAAATGTAGTAAAAAAGAAATAAGTAGACATCAGTAAATAATTTGAAAAATATACAAAATAATTTTTTAATTAAATAAGATAATACTTATATAAAATATTAGATAAAATTTTAAAAAATGATGTAGATTTTTTAAATCAATTTCTAGAAATTATTAATTTTACTAATAAGTCAAGTCAAAAATTGAACACTTAAATAATGACGGCCGTAGAGAATATTGATATCTACATTATATGTATATATTATTTGGTGTCATTAGAATAAACTCCCACTCTAGATGATTTTCTTGTAGATTGCAAACTTCATACTTACAAGGAGAAGATCATATGTTTGGAATACGGATCGTGCCCAGCTTGTAGGATATGTTTTCTGATATAAAAATATGTAGAAAGCCAGAGTCGTAGACCCTAACAATCGTTTTTTCAAAAGTTATACGCTATTAGAACAAAATTTCCAAAAAAAGGAGACTTACTTTGAACGCTTGTAACTTCTAAACTATCAAACATTAACATTCAGACCAAAGTTTAATGAAAAGCTGAGATAAAATAGATATAACATAATCAAAAATACGCTCAAATCCGTTGAAATGGAGCAAAGTTGCTACCGAAGTAAAAATTTAAAGAAATTTTAAACAAAAATTGGGCACTACACATTTTATAGATTTTTCAAGCTAAATTTCTACAAATTTTTAATTCGGTTATAACTCTGCTCCATTTTAACGGATTTGAACATATTTTTTTAAACTATTTTATATTATCTCAGCGTTGTATTATACTTTAGTTTGAATGTTAATATTAAATTGTTTAGAATTTACAAGCGTTGAAAGTATAAATTCTCTTTTATTTAGAAATTTTGTGTCAATAGCGTATACATTTCGTAAAAATGATTATTTGGGTCTGCGGCTTTGGCTTTCTTCTTATTTTTATATTAAAATATATATCGTACAAGATGGACACGATCCGTTTCCCAAAAATATGATGGTCTACTTGTTAGTACTGTTAGTACAAAATGATTTTAACGTAAACACCAATACAATGAATATATAAATATAACGCAAAATTAATGTAGACATGTATTAAATGTTTAAATAAATAAATTATTTTATATATTTTTTTAGCTTATTTACCTGTTTCGATTACGCATATTGCCAGCTGTTAAAGTGAGAATATTTTATTTGAGAGTAACTACACCTTTTTCAAGTAATTAGAAAAGTGAAGAATTAATTATATTTATACTTAATTATCCATTCATGATAATATACTTAACAATAATAATTGTATATTGTTGCGACAACAAACGGATTCTATTAGCAAATATCAGTGTTTCATTTATTAACGATATTATTCTTTAATTTAAGTGAATAAGTGAGTTTATTATTAAGAGATTCTTATTTATAAGTAAAATATAATTAAACTTTCATTATTTCATTTCTCCCTTTGAGAAGCATTAAATCCATCAAGGCACGATTCAGAGAGTTTCCGATAAGAAAAACGGATACAAGAATTTCCGATGCATTGTAGAAAAAATGAGATAGTTTGCATCGTAACACAAGTATTTTCGCATTTCTTTTAAATCTATGCAGCTATGTGCATCCGTTGAAGAAGGCCCTTGATGAGGAATTATTTGAAGAAATCGGTGAAAAGGAGCGATCTTAAAATGAATGAGCTAAAGCTGCGAAGAGTCTCACAATTTCCACAAGCTTCTTTGGATGGACCATGCAAATGAATACCGTTCGAGTCTGCACTCCTCCGGATTTCCTTTTTCTGCTTATTTTTCCTTCTTCCTCCTTCGTCTTTTTTTTTTACTCTTTTTAAAAAGGCAGTCCTCGTTTGCTACCTCCTTTTTCTCTACAGGCTTCGTCTTATCAAGCCTCTATTCCGATATCTGTCTTTCCCTCCAGAAACTATCCCTATCCTTTACTTTCGTTACCTTTTAGGGTTTTACTCAAGCTTCGACTCACCCCTTTTTCCTTTTCTTTTCTATTGCACTTTATCCTACTTTTTCTCGCTCGTTGCTTTGTGCACACTCGTTTTATTCCCACTTTCGATCCACTTGTGTTCCACCCTCCATCCTCGTTTCGCAGTAGCATAAATGCAGGTTAATTATAACCGAAGGAAACGCCACGCTGACTTTACCTCTTGATGTCAAACCCCTCCTACTTTTTTTTTTATCTTCGTCTAGCATTTCGTAGTAGAACGGATCCACTAATGAATTTTGTACGTTCAGTTTATCTTAATGAGTTACCGGGAACTTTAGCGCAACAGTTCGATAAAATGTTTCGATTATAATGTAGTTATACATTATTTATAATTCACGTAGACATTTCAAACGTATAAAATTCATCCAAAACGAGTACGTTTTTTTTTACAGCAAACAAGTAAATACCGATATTTTTGTTAAGAACGAATTTTAAACTAAAATTATAACGAATATCATTGTTGACTTAAATTCATAGACGAGTAAAAATTCTTTGTTAGACTCTGTTATGTACGTATATATACATTCGCATCTTCCTTTTATATAATAATTTTCCAACGTTTCCCGTGTTTGTACGTTTTTACGATTAAAGTTGAGAAAGAAAATTTTATGAAACTTACAAAATTACCATGTACTATATTTAGAGGCGACATACGTTACGCAAGATATATGGAGAAAGCTCGTGTTTTGTCTAGTCAAGAAAACAGGGCCAGTAATCCCGTGCATTACAAATCGAAAATTTAATCCAGTTGTTTGTAACTTGAAAAATCAATGAAACCATTTTCATAAAATAGCCATAAATTTATTTTTCACGTAGACGCTACACTGCGCCTCGGAGAAACGACGATTTAGCTGGAAAACATAGGTTTGGAAAATACTGTACAATCATCATTCGCGTCAGAGAATTTACGTTGAAAATACAATGTGTATAAGGATTTGTCATTCGTTATATATATATCGTTAATCGTTTATTGATCGTTTTCCCAGTTTAAAATAATCATCCGAATTCCCGTTTTAGATGTATATATATATATGTACAACAGAGACTCATCGTTATTCTCACAAATTGGAACGTTCGAAAACCGTAATATTATAGTTTATCCCGGGAGCGAGGTTAGCCACGGGGTGTTTTGATCGATGCGTATATATATATATATATATATAGTTATAACGATAGTTGGTATAACCTCTCGAGAGGGGTAGGACATAAAAATACAGACCGAAGATCGAGAGAAAAGGGGCGCAGCGAGGCACCGCGTACCGGAACCCGGAAATCGAACCGCGGAACTCGAGTGAAATTGCAAAGAAATCGGGGTAGAGGTCAATGTAAGAGAGGAAGGCGCAACGATTCGGTACGCCGAGAGGGAAAATATGCTGCGAGCACCCGCATTCGTTGAACGCGAGAAAAAGTTCCCAAGGAGAAGTTGTTAGATACACCGAAACGACTTCTCTCTTTCTCTTTTCCTCTGTCTCCGTCTATCCCGTCCGCGTCTCTACCCATTTCTAAGCGGCTTTTCACTCGTCCGCATCCTCTACCTCACCAAGTTGGCTTAACTTAGTAAGACTATACGGATGCGCTTACTTATTGAGTACGCGACTGACAGACTAGCCAAGTTTACGACTTATTAAGAGCCAACTTTAAAATCTTGTTTGAGGTAAAAAAAAGGGAGTGATAGAGAGAGAGAGAGAGAGAGAGAGAGAGAGAGAGAGAGAGAGAGAGACGGAGAGAGTAAGGGAGAGGTAGAGAGAGACAGAGAAAAAAAGTGAAACAAGAACGTTGGTGCATTTATGTATGTAATTAAGATTTCAAACTTTGGAAAATTTTCACCGAGATTTCATTACCTCGAGTTTGCGTCAACAGTTGGCCGTGTTGTAGAACTTGTATTACACAAAATGTGAATTTCAACCTTTACGATAAACATTATTTTATAAAATAATTACACGGCTGCAGTGCATATACGATATTTGGATAACGCGTTTTAAATGGAGAAGAAAAGGTTTATTATTAAGTGTAATTAATAAAATGATTTATATTTTAAAATATGGGATTAATTGTTTAATACATTGTCAATGTTTACTACATCGTTCAGTTGCTCAACAGTTGCTTATTTAGGAACGTCTAGATGGTCTAACCTTACCCCTTTGGGTCTACTTACAAGTGTAAGGGAGGCTAGTTACATTGGCTGCTCTTCCATTTCCGTCCCATGTGATTCACTCGGTAGGTCGAATTCGCAAGTGTTTCGTGTGCGCGCGCGCTTGATATCATTTCATTTTCTTCGTAACGTGCACACCTTCGTAATTTTGTTAAAGTTAATACTGGAAAATGATAAATTCAGTTATTTCGCAGTAAATCGCAAAAGTCACAGTAACATTTAATATTTAATAAATAACACTAGTAGAAATTGAAACGATTTTTTAAAATAAGGCAATTAGAATGTTTTTTTTTAAAAATCAGTATACATAATAGTTGTTATACCTAGAATATACCTATTTTTAATCTCGAAACGTAAAAATTGGACAGGTTTATAGTAGGATTTTTGTATATTTATTTTCAAATATTAAACTATACACTATTACTATATACACGTTAAAAAATTAATATACGAATGAAACGTAAAATAATTTAAAAATATTGTTATTTACATAGTCGGTGGTAACGATAAATATTTCGAATAATTTGATAATTTGAATATAGCGAATGGTCCACAGTTACAGAGGATATTAACCGAATGTGGGTTCGGGATGTTCGATAAAATAAAACAGGGATAATCACACTTAACTAACGCGGAGATAACGAACGCGGCCG
This sequence comes from Theocolax elegans, assembly GCA_026168455.1. Lineage (NCBI taxonomy): Eukaryota > Metazoa > Arthropoda > Insecta > Hymenoptera > Cerocephalidae > Theocolax > Theocolax elegans. Next base: position 50,073,042 of record CM047430.1, on the reverse strand, counting down.
ATTTGTAGGTTAATCAGGATAATTGAGGTGGTAAGCCAGTTAACTATATAACCTAAAGCCATTGTCAAGGATTCAAAATATCCTGGATAACACCTATACGATGGGTGTTTACAGCGTCGATACTCGATTTTTATGAGCCTCGGAAACGCGAAGACTATAGTTTCGAAGGCTAGGTACACGGGGTGTATATAGGATGCTTCGATTCCGTCCCTGAGAGCAATGAGGATTTTTACTCCGTGTCGCTCGTATAAACCAGGGGTTTCCAGCTCGATCAGAGGGTCGCCTCTCACCCGCTATTCTTCCCTAGCGTAAAGGAATCGATCGGTCGTTGTCCGTAATCGAAATTCACGCAAGTATATTGAACAAAGAAGGAGGAGGAGGAGGAGGAGAAGGAGGAAAAAAGAAAGGGTCCAACATCGTCGTAGGAGGTAAAATAGAAGCTATTGCACGTTGCGTAAAATGAAGTTTAACCTTTTACGTACACACACGTATATACACCGTATACGCAACTCGAGTATTTAAATGGAAATTAATTTGAGAAAATGGCTTTAGATTGCTTTATACGTGTACCTATAGCTTACCTCAATTTCATCTTAGACTGGATTATATATACTCATTCAAGAATTTAACGTTTGGATAAAGCGACTGGAAACGACTATTTTATAAAATACATTTTTTTTCTCCCACTTTGCTACACCGTAATTAAAATATTTATATAGAATTGTTTGCAAAATTTACTATACTACAACTTAAGTAAATACATAGTAGTTTCAGCGTTAAAGGACGGATGAAATCTCTGTATCTAAACAAACGACGTACGCACGTAAAGTTACATAAACTCGGTTTATAAAGTTGATGTATAAACTCTTAAATAGTAATCAAATACCGACATTTTAATTATTGATATTTACATTAAATTGACGTAATTATAAGTAATGTCAGCGTGCATCGGAATAAATGAAACAACAACGTATAAATTATTTAAATACGACGAGATTTCTGTAAATATTATTTGTTCGCATTAAACATTTGGAAGTAGCTCAATTAATAATAAAAATGTATATCAAAAATCCTAGACTGCGATAATAACGCTTAAGTGGTCAAAAAATAAATAGCCCGTAGAATGTGTGTGTGTATACGGTGAATAATTAAAAATCTTAAATATTTAACGGCGCTCAGTCTACGAAAACTCTATAGGTATCCGTTATAATAAATCGCAATGTCACGCGAGTTGTCCTCGAAAATGATAGGTTAAAACGGATAGCGAATAAAAAGAGAGTGGGAGAGAAAGAGAGAGAGAGAGAGAGAGAGACAGTAAAAATGTGAAAGGAGCGATCGTCTAGGCGAAAGTAAATATTAACGAGTCGCAGTGCAGTGAATTGAAGCGATCAATCGAGTTAAGATTGGATCGAGGTTTTCTTTTCGGAAAGTCACTCGCGTGGGTGACCGTAAACCGTGCGGACAGCCTCGGGGTGATGCTCGACATCTCGACATCGATTGGCGGTGCGGTAGTGGTGTCGGTGGCCCTTGCGCCTCGAAAGTGCAGTCACGCTGGGCTGGATGCATAAACGTTTTATTACGCTGTGTTACGTGAGAAGCTCCTCGAGATTCTACTACGGCTCTACGAAGAGCTGCGGCTATACTCCCGGATTTCTGACAAACAAACTTTTCCGGCGACCCGCGAAATCCCTCCCGTCCGACTGCGTCTTCTATCTACCGCTCCTTCCCTCCCCCCCCCCCTCCTCCCTCTCACCATCCCTCTCTCTCTCTCTCTGTCTCTCTCCCTCTTCCTTGAATTTATGCGACTATAATACGTCTAATTAAAATTATCTCAATTCTCCAAATGCTAGGCATTGTTTCTCGCTGTCTTTTGTTTATCCCATTGTTGAAACGCTGGAATCTTTGTGTTATATAGTATTACTTCTATCCTCAATCCAGTTGTTCGTTTGTATTTATTAATTAAATATTTATTTTTCATTGTAATTATATATTGTATTATGTAATTTTATCCAATTTGCGTAAGACTAATGAATTTTTCAAACATCCCGAGTCCACGCGGGGAAGAAAGAAATTCAAGTAATTTATTTATGTGACGTCTCGGTGTATGCGTCAGTGTCCCCTTTTCACACTGGACAAATATTTCGTTAATTAAATTAATTATACGTCGCGAAATTTCACAGGTTTAATATATTATTACTTGTGGTTTACTGCGTGACGATCGTGCGTTTCTACTGGTATTTATATATATATATATATATATATATAGATATAATAATGGTTAAACGGCAGTTGAATCCGAAGCGTAAAATGATTGATAGGACAAGTCGAAAATCACGATCGCGTAGGGAGGAAACGTGAAATAGATTACAAGTAGTCGTTTGCAACGTGGGCGCAAGTATATAAGCGCGAGAAAGGCGCCAGAATTATGCTACACCCATGTGACATTAGTCGATTTGCCGTAGACAACCACCGGAATGATGGCGTTTCGGAGGGCGATAGGGAAATTATAGTCGTGCGTCTCGCGCAGACAGAAACGCTAATTTATTGCCGTCAACGATAAACGTGCCCGATGTCAAGCTATCAGCACAGCTCGTACGATACGCAAAAGCAAACGGAAAAGAAATGTCGGATAAATATAAAACGAAAAGAGGGAGGCAGAGAGAGAGAGAGAGAGAGAGAGAGAGAGAGAGAGAGAGAGAGAGAGAGAGAGAGAGGCATATTGGTAGAATGAAAGGAAAGAAACGTTGGTAAAAAGCGAAGAAAGCTTCAATTTCGTTCGGGTTCGACGGCGAAAGAGAGAACGAGCAGTGAGTTTTGCCCATTGCGTTTGAAGGAGGGGAATTTTTTGCTGACCGTTCTTTGTGGCGGATGTTTATTTCCGGTAGGTGGAAGCGATATTACGACGATAACTCTCCCTCTCTCTTTCACTCTCCCCCCTTCCTCGCTCGCTCTCCGATTCTCTCTGTGTCTTTCTCGCTTTTGCTACCCGGGCGACTCAGACGTTTGTCACGATCGAGATGATAAGAGAGAAGCGAACCTGGAAACTGCAAAAAAAAAATTCATTAGACCGTGGTGTATACGTGATGGATTCTTCTTTTGTTCCGATTGAGAGGGAAGAGAAAACAAAGTTCCTCGATAAATGAAATAGTAAAACATCGTGATTTGTTTACTAAATCGATGAAGTTCCGCGATTACAACGGGACGTATATACCTGTATCACCTCGCACACAAAAATACAAATTCGTACGATACGTGCAATGTATTAAACTTGAAGCGAGGACGACATTTATTGATTATTATGTTAACTAAATGTCAACAAAAATTAACTGAAATTAGTAAATTATTGTCAGAATTGCATTTGCAACTGATGAGTTAGTTGAAACGTAGTTATTTTTCGATAATCGATAGACCGAAGGAAATCAGTGGAAAAATACGTTTACGGTCAGACATAAATATTACAAATCAGGTGTGCGGTAAAGTCTCGGACAGATACATAAAGTATAAAGGAAGGTACGATAAATAAAACTCAATCGATAAAAATAAAAGATTGCAATGTATTTTATTCCAGTGAGAATGCGATGTAATCAAAATAAAAAAGACGGATGTATATATATATATATATATAACAAAGTGGAATTTGGAGGACGTAGTCTTTCATCGAGGGTGTAGGGTGTTGAGGTTCTCGTAAGTGAAATCACGTTCCGGGTTTGGCAGCTCAACCGGATCGTGATAACAGGGGGCCCTTTGCATCAGTTCGACAGAAGCTCCAGGGCACTGTCGCCAGTAATATACGGACGTCCAATTCGCCGTATCTAAACAGAGACAGCTCCCCCGACGTCAAATCAGGAATGGACCGATTACTACGACAATTCACTCATGCGATTATTCGATTTCACTCTATTAGCTGGACCTACGGAACTTCGCTTCGTTTGCTCGGGTACGGAGGACAACCGATTTCCCGACTTGAGTTTATATCGAATGCTGTAATCACTGCGGAGATAGTTACACTTGTACACGTTGTATAAAGACGAAAATAAAATAGGCCAAACAACTACAATTTCTACGTTAAACGTAAATAGCTAAACCAACTGCAGAATACTTTCGCTTAAATGAACAAGCACAGAAATGGTATGGCGATATAGGGGAGACCGGGGCTAAAATTAACATTTTTTGAAAAAATCGTTCTCCTAATTAATTAAAGAATTAGTTTGCTATACTAAGTATTGTTACTTTTTCTTTGCCTATTCAGCGAAGTCATGTCACAGGAATTTTTTGGAAATTATAAATATCTTTTTTTTACGAGAGGATTTACTAAAAATCGTTGTCTGTTAATTTTTGCCCCGCATGCGGGGTAAATATTAACATCTCATTTTTTTATTGTAAAGACTTAGTTTCATAATAAATGTACACATTTAACAAATGTAAACAAAAAAATATATTTTTACTGAATATACGAATAACAAGTGATATACAAATAAAAAAATTGTTAACAAATTATTTCTTTAACACAAAAATAACGCAGGTCTTCGTCTTACAAATTAATTAAAGCTAATAAACATTTGCACTATTAAATAATACATGTATAAACACAAAAATTATAGCAAAGTTCAAATTAATAAAATTAAATATAAATTAATTAGTATTAACAGTGTTAATACTTGCCCTGAAAATTTGTTAATATTTACCCCGACAAATTTTTTTTTTTAAATCGTTAAAAAAAATAAAAAGAAATAAAAAAAAATAAAAAAAAATGTGCGATTAAATAGCTTATTTCAAGTAGAATGGGGTATGGTAATTTTAATTTTGTTAATTATATGATATGTAATTGAGAATAAACATTTTTGAGTGAAAAATTTTTCCATTACCTGATCAAAATATCGCTGTCTCCTATATCTTATCGGCTCGACGTCCTGCGATCTACTGAAGGTGTTTACATGTTAAAGGGCAATAAACTTTAAGTCTAGAGTCATCTATGAAGTGTATAGAACTCTTCGCATCACTAAGAATTCAATGTTAATATTTACCCCTGTTAATTTTAGCCCCGGTCTCCCCTACTATGTTTCGTTTTGGGTATAGTTATAAAAAAACTAATTTTCTTTTAAGTATACAATAGTTATACTTTGTGAATAATATACAGTTCATATAAATGTTTTAACTGCAGGGTAAAACTTTTTAAGGTAGCTATAGTTTGTAGGTATTTAAATAGATGATATTTGGCGTTAGATAATTTAGTGCTTCGAAATAGCTGCAGACTTGACTATATCATTTTGCTTTAAAATTCTTGTGATAAGAAAGCGTTGTCCTACTGATAGTTCTGTTTAAGCTGTGTTGCTTTATCCGTGATATTCGAATATTTCTTATTATCTATTGTCGCGAATGACGTATAAGCACGGTTGAATTAAAAAGCGTAAAGAAATGTTCACATAGGCATCAGTAAGCTCAGTTCAACAGAGCATCAGGTGCGGCCGAGTTTTTTTCGAGTCGTTCTTCACGAATAAATATTTAATTATAATTATTATTAGTATTACGATGTATAAAATTCGTAACACGGTGAAAATATATCGATTAATCATTCCATAGGTGATAAGAGAATTACGCTAATTACACTAAAATTTTATAAAGATGGTGAGGGCATAGTTGATTAAAAGCACTTCACATTTTTCACGATTTTTCTTTAAAAAAAACTTTAAACACGATTTTCTCAAAATAACGTTGTTCAATAGCTTGTTGATAAAATCTTGCATACTACTGAACCGATCTTTAAGAAATTTTTACCACACATTCTATACCACTATAACTATAGCGAATATCGAGGATTTTTTAAAATTTTTATTTTAACTCTTTTTTTGGCTAAAAACAGTAGAAAAAACGCGTTTTCTATTTTTCTTCCTCATAAAGGAAGTTTTGTAATAGTAAAATTTTTTCGACTCGCTGAAATAGTAGTTTTCGTGCCAAGGCCGTAAAGTAGAACTTTTTCAGCCGAGTGTGGAAAGCAGCGTCCGAGGACCTGCGAAGCAGGTCCGAGGATTGCTACTTTACATGCGAGACTGAAAAAATTTACGGCCGAGGCGCGAACATTACTTTTCGAGAGAGTATCCGTAAAGTTCTTAGCAATTTCAATACAATATTTTTTTTTGTACACGTGTCCGTAAAGACTGTACACGTGTTCGTAAAGTCGCACTTTACGTCCGCAAAACAGTACGTAAAGTCGTACTTTACGGATACTCTATCGAAAACATATTATAAGTATGTTTTAACATCTCAGAAGTCGAAATCACGTGTTTTTAAAAAATGTCTGTATGGATATGTGTTTTTGTATATACGTATACCGTCGTATTTTCGAAACTACTCGGTCAATATCGCTCAGCCTGCGTGTATAGTTTGCTTTTTATTTTCCAAATTCCGGAAAAGACTTTGGTTACTTATCCCCCAAATAGTTTTTGTTCTAAAAACAATTTTCAATTTTTAAAAAATTAATTTTTCAAAAAATTTGAATATTATTTATTTTTTTAATTGCATCAAATATGCAATGTGATAAACAATTTATCACATAGATTTTTTATTATTTAAAAAAAAATGATTTTTTTAAAAATATTTTATTTTTTGGAAATTAATCAGTCACATACTGAAAAAATTTATTATGAAAGAACAATATAATGGTCATAAACTGTAAATATTTCAAGTAATTGTGTGGACTAGTTTTGATTGAAAAAATTTAAATGTGGAATAATTGGGCTTCTTATGTTGAACGTTTTCAGGAATAAAAAGTATTTAATCGACTTGAAATTGTGGGAAAGAATAGTCTTTTTCGTAGTTTCGATCCCTATAATATTTTTCAGCTATAGTTTTTAGGCACGACTGCTACCCGGGAGAGCCTTATATTTTCATCATCGCAAAATGTGTGATGCATCAAAATATACTAGATAATAGTTTGTAAGAGAAATTTATGTTTATTAGAATTCATTTAAGGCCCTCCCTAAATTGTATGTATGGATGTATGTATGCATGTAATCATGTATCAAAGATAACTCAGTCAATTTTTTACCGATTTAGCTGAGATTCACAGGGTAACTTCGTCATAATGTAATTAGATAATGGTCCTATTTTCGGATATATAGCACTGAAACACTTGAAGTTAAGGCATTATTTTTAATTCCTTAGAAACGGTTTTGCAGCATTATCTTGAAATGTATTAATCCTACATAAAAACTTTATACGGACGAAATGTTCGTCTCAAAATAACAAAACTTTTTCCTATTGTATACTTAACGTTCAAAACAATATTTTCGAATATAAACATAGAAAAACGGTCAAAATAATGAAAAAATCACAAAAAAACACGTTTTTTCGCAATAAAACGAAATGTATTGTTTTTACTGAAAAACTTTTAATGAACGAAATGTTCGTCTCAAAATAATAAAACTTTTTTCTATTATACACTTAACGCTCAAAACAATATTTTCGAAGATAAACATAGAAAATCGTTTAAAGTAATAAAAAAAATATGAAAAAACGTTAAAAAGTTGACTTCTATTGTATAATTATTGTTGATGTAATATCATTTTCTTTTATCAGTATTTGTTGTATGTAAGTCTTTAATATCTTTCTCCGGTTCATCATTTTCGTCATCTGATAAATTGCTACCATCTTGTAAATCTGGTCCAACTATTTCAGAAATATAGTCAAGTGACGCCTTAACCGCCAATTTTTCAGTCTTTCTTGAAGTGTCAAATTTTGTACACCACTCTAAAATTAATTATATTTATGTAAAAAATGAAAATAAAATATTGAAATTATTATTATTGTTACTAAAAATGATTCCTATCTAACATTTTTATTTTGAAGGCCTACTTTTTTGAAATTCAGGTACCCAACTGGTATGACTTCATCATTTAAATGCTCTACACTTTCATACTCATCTTTAAAATAAATTAATTATTTTACAATTATTTTACAAAAAGACAAAAATTATTTTCTTTTATACTATAATAAAAACTTACATTACAATACTTTTGATGTACAAAGGACAATTTAAACAAATGTTTTATACTCTCCTTCTCCTTCTCCAAAAATGTTTAAGCCATACTTTTTTCTAAAAAAATAGTATATGTATGTATAAAATAATATACCTGTTAATAGACAATTACATTGTAATCTATCTTAAGATTTTTTAATAATATATTTTAATATAACAATTTCAAAGTATAAATTTTATTTGTACCGTAAAATACAATTTCTATCTAAAAATTCTGAATATATATCTTATGTAGATAAAAGCACTTACCAATTTTATAATTTTTCACTGTTTCCACTTGAAAATCTTTATGAAGTTGTGGTCTGAATTTTTGTTCTATACCGTAATTGTAAAATCAAAACAGATTCATAAGCTATTGTCCTAAACTCTTCGTACATAGTGCAATTGAAATTCTCCTTTAAGAAAAATGACCAAAATTGGAAGAGTGTGTTCACCTCTTCTAACTTCTCTATACCAAGTTGTTTACGCTCTGAAATAAAAAGAGATTCCATGAATTCTAAAGTGAATGACTTTATGTAAATTTTATAAATAATGAATATAACAACATGATTTATATCAACATGATTTCTTTAGCTAAGAAAAGAAAACATATTATAATAATCATCATCACATCAAGAATTTATAACTTATAGTTACAAAAAGTAAATTCAAGGTTTTTTAATATCTTACCTTTTAAACAACGTGAATGATATTTATGATACACTTGTTGAGTGAAACCGTTTACTTTCAAAAACGAATGACTAGGATGTTCGAACGTTGGCAATGATTGCGGAGCACCACCGTAACTATACTAGCTAAGAAACCTTCGTTTGAACTTGTATCAGCACTACTTCTGTAAATATAAAATAAAAAGAAAAACCTATTATTATTATAATAGAAAATAAAGCTAAATATTCAAAACCATAAAAAATATCACATTAAGTAATAAAAGTTGTTAGAAGATAACACATTAAATATCAGTTAATGGATTGAAAATCTTCATGATGTTCGAAAAACACTTTAATTAATATTGCATAATTACATAATTTAACAATTGTTATATATGTTAAATAAAAATTATACTGTGCTTAAATTATAAATTTTATAAGCTTATTTCAAAATTAATATCTATGTAATTTATATATTTACACTGAATATGTTCTCGGTCTTAATAATTATAAGTGCCATTCTTTTAAATTATTGTATTTATTATTACATAATAAGAACTTTAATAGTAAAATAATAAATACAACATTAAATGCAAACTTAATGTAATTTAAAATAAATTAAAAAATGTAATAATAAAATGTTGCAAACCATTAATGTACCAGATCAACCTTGAGAAAGATTAAACATCGCCAAAACTATCCCAATAAAAAACAAGAGGCTCGTGGTTATTGTTGAATTGAAACATTTTTGTTCCACTCACTACCATTGTTACTCTTGTATTAAAATTGACTAGTAGGTGAATTACTCCTATAATTCATAATTATCTTATATAATGTATCTTTAAAATTAATTATAATGTATTCTACAATTTAAAATATAAATAAAATGTAAAAAAATAAATATTACTTAGTTATTGACAACTTAATATTTTCAAAAATAAATAAAATATAAATCTTATACAATAAATAAATTAACTAGATAATAAATAAAAATTATTTACCATCCAAAAATAGTTATTCTATTACTTTCGAACACTGCCAACATTGGACAAATACTGGACAAGAGCTTCTGCTAGTTTGTAATGCTCACTTAACTTTATATCAGAATAACTAATATCATACAGTAAAACTACATGAAAATCATATAAAAACTATGTGTATACGTAATATATATGTAATAAGATAAGTATCTGGTGCTTTTGAGAGTTCGATAGCTCAAAACATGTCGAGAATTTATTGTTTTTAGTAATTAGAAATAATACAAATTTTATGTTTGAAAGATGCAATGCGACGCAGATTCGACGAGGGGGAAGTCTGGGGAAAGTCTGGCTGGATTATCCCAAACTTTTAAAAATTATTATAAAGTCTGGCAAAATGTGCGGGCGAAAGTCTGGTTGAATTCTCCCAGACTTTTAAAAATAAATATAAAGTCTAGTAAAATGTGTGGGAGAAAATATGGCTTATTTATCCCAGACTTTCAAAATAATTATAAAATCTGGCAAAATGTGCGGGAGAAAGTCTCGTTGATTTATCCCAGACTTTTAAAATAAAATATATTAAGTCTGGCAAAAAGTATGGGATAGTCTCACCAGCTAGACTTTGCCAAGACTTTATAAGCCAGACTTTTCCCAGACTTTTCCCATACTTTTTTTTTACACGGGTATACATGAATGCTGCTCTATATCGAATAATGCACAATATTTTATCACATTTACTTACCTTTACTGTCCAAAATATACGTCCCATTATTATTGTTTTACCAAATATTCTTTAGAAGGAACATTAATGTAAAAAACAAATAAACTATACGGTTTTATATAAACATATGTAAATTATGTACATATGTATTTTTTTAACGTTACCTCTTCTTTCAAAAATGTGTTTCCTATATCTTTCTTGCCAAATATTGTTTTTTTTCATTTTTGAGATATTTGAGGAACAACACTTTTCTCTTCAATACATTGATATTCAGAATATTAGAATAATATCTAAAATTTAACATCTATAAATACATTTTAAATTTATTATTAGAACATATATGTATATGCAAAATAATAATTCTGCATACTATAATTACAATTCTAATTATTTTTATTATTATTATTCTATATAATAATAAAAACCACCAACGGTGCGAGGGCGAAGCGCGAGCTATATTCGGTCGTGCCTTATAAATTTTTGTTCTCAGGCGCAGCCTGAGAACAGAAACTTGCGCGGGGGGTTGGCGCGCGGCAGCGCGCAGGGGGGCTCGGCCCCCCTAGTTGAATCTATAATAATTATTATATAGTTATTAAGCTATATATATTATTGTATAAAATGATTAATTGTTTATATCTCTGAAAATAATTCATCAAGAATGTTTAAAGAAATTGTGGAAATGGAACATAATAATAGCTGTATGCTGTAAAAATTTCAAAATCGTTCACGGATCAGTTTTTGAAAAAATAATTATAATCCTAAATGTAACTTTTATATTTTTAATTGATGCCATCTAAAATTTTCTATGCCAGTTGGTGAAAAATTCAATTTGATTGTACACAATTTTCTAATAATCAAGAAGAATTCTTGAAATAGTTGAAATAGAATATTATGAATAATGTTAATTGAGAATTTACGAAATGACCTTTATTTTTCTATTTTATTCATTTTTTTTATTACATTTTTCATATAGATGTGTATTTTTAATACACAAATACGTTAATTTCTTTTAGCTAGCTATAACTAGCTATACAAATTGGCAGCGGTTTTTTTTTCGAAAAATGTTCGCCATTTTGTTAAGGTGGTTCGTTACCGGTCGCAGGGGGAATCGGTGCGGGGAGGGATTGTCGATTTCAGCTATTGTGGAAGTATTATGAACGACAAAATTAAAATACTAACCCCATGTAAAAACATTTGCCCGCGTGCTCGACGCACCGACTCGGCGAATTAAAAAAATTATTTTATTTTCAACTCGCCGTATCTCACAATGTAATTAATGGATCGTTCCAAAAAAATTACAGAGTATACATTATAAGTACTAGTCCCTTACTGCCGCATTACAAAATGACTAAGGTATTATAAAACACGTAAAAATAAATTATAAACAAAAAACATTTTTTAATACGCTACTAATTTCTTAATTGAAAAAAAGTGAGTGGGGAAGTTTTAAAAAATGACAAAATAAAAATGCTGTATTATTTAAAATATATTAAAGAAGATGTGTACAAAATTTGAGGTCCAAATATGCAGTGGAAAAAAAGTTAGAGGTGATTTAGTGTTTTGCGTTCAAATAAAGACAAACGCGCACTTGGCTGACTGCGAGTCTCTCATTTCTGTCTTGTAGGGCCCTTGTAGCTCATAGCCCGTGCGACATTTTTTTCACATCTACGCTTGTATCTCGACAATAACAATGGATAAGCATATTTTTTAAGACGGGAATCTCTTTAGAAATAAATAATCTTTTATTTAAAAAGTTTTTATATTCAATCATAGATGTAGAAATATGTATAAATTACGGTAAAAGGATAAATTGTGTCATCACTCCATAAGAGCCTGTAGCAAAATTTTGAAGTTTGAACTAATTTATTTAAAAAATAAGGTCCGTGACCATATTCAAACCTTATTTGGTCATTAAAGCATATTAAATGGAATGTTTATAACTTGGTTTCATTCATATCTGTTATTGTCGACTTTAGTATCGAACCACCTTAATTTTTCAAAAATCAAAAATTGCTCGATATGCGCTATAGCTATCGACATACTGAATCTGACGCTGTTCTTTTTTTTTGTTTCAGACCAACCACTCCAGAGATTTCTTCAACAGCGCAGGCACACCTTTTTTTAGGATTTTTTTTCAAGTATCATTTTCATGTATAAAAACTTACTAAAATAAAGAAAAATTTTTTTTTATGTATTTCGATAGTGTATTAAGGGTACAGTATGGTCTAAAATTAAAAAAAAAAACATTTTTTTTTTATTTTAGAAACAAGTTTTAAATGTTACGTAGAATATGCGTAAATAACGTTTAATATTATCAAGCTTATGTGCTTACATAATTTCAGCATTAAATAATCTTCAGTTAATGCAATACGTCATGTATTTTTATCTTTAAAGCTAAATAATTAAAAAAATATTTTTTATATCTTTAAAACATTTCTTGCAGGACAATTTTTTTCGTAGCCCCCTGAAATTTTGCACACATCTTGAGGTATGTATGAATTATAAAGTTACACAGCCTTTTTTGTTTAAAATTAAATGTGACATTTTTATTACTACTTTTTTAAAGAAAAATCTGATATTTTTAAGGCAATTATATAAATAAATTAGGTTTATCGAGCCAGAAATTGCATTTTTATAGATAAACCTTATTCGCTCTGTAAAGTTGTAGCTCTTATATGTATAAGTTTGAAATTTTTTTATCGGAGTCCTTTGATAATTTTTACCCTGCAAGGAGTTTTTTGAATTTGCAACTGTTTTAGGCCTATTATGTTAAATATTTTAATATTTTACGTGATTTGGGTGTTAGTAATCATCAATAAAGAATATTTTTTATAATATATTTGATAAAGATGACATTTCACAGAATATTTTATAAAAATTACAAAAATATTTTTCTAACCATACTCTACCCTTAATAAAGTCTAAGAATTTTTATATCAATATTTATAATGTAATACTATTTAAATAATTCTTAAAAACTGTCTTTTTTTGTAAAAAAATTAATTTTTCAAATTCACTTATTCCAATTGTGCAAGGTTATCGGCATTAGAGTTTTTACGGAACTACTTTTAATTTTATTAAACTAATACATCGAATTTCTAGATTCTACTTATAGATACACAATCTATTCATCATGTAAAATGTACCTTATATTTATGCGCACAAATGGAACAAATGAAAACCTGTAGATTTAATTCGAAAAATGAATCATCTCAGTCATTTCTGTTGCGCAACAACTCTTTGTAAATCCGCATTTCTCAATTTAATAAACAAACTTATATACAATAGTTTGACTCAGGACATATAAGTATTAAGAATTCAAGAGTTTCCATCAACTTTCTTTATCTCTCTTTTTTAGAGTCATAACATATTCGTGCTTGAAAGCGTTTTTTAGATATTTTAAATCCCTGGTAGAAAATAGCGCAGATTCTGACCAGAATTTCTGGTCAACACATGTTAAATTGGTGTATATCTAGAAATTCTGCAAATTTTCTGAAAAAGATTTCTAACAATATCTTATTTTCAAAAATTTTTACCAGAAATTCTGACCAGAAATAGGCTCAATTTTCTACCAGGGATGTTTATTTCTTATTAGCATACTTTCGAAACATTGGTTATTTGTATTCAAAAACGTATTGTCGTGCTTATCGAAAGTGTAAATAAAATGTGTAGTATATACTTGGAAATTATAAGATAATTAAGATCTAAAGCGCTGCTGGTAAAGGACCGAAAATCGATTGGTGTATTAACAGTTAAATAGAGAAATAAAGTAAAACTTAAGGATTTAGTTGGTGAATTCCCCCACAATATGAAACAAAAAACAGATTTTTAAAAGAGCATAGTCACTAAAGATATTAAAGGTAGACGAAGCGTTGTCGCGCTCACTTCGAATTAATGATCGGCCACCGACTCATATTGAGTAAATTCGATAGTTATGGGTAACGCTACTCGTGAGATTTAAGGTCAATGCAGTGAGTATCTCTTCTCTTGTACATGCAGGATTTTGTAAGCAATAAAAGAAAAAATATTTTCTGACTTGATATCGAATTGCCAAACGTGAAACATATCCTTAGGTTTGAAATTTGTTCGTGCGCTTTCTGTTTAGATTATATCGTGTGAAAAAGGCAAGCTGATGCCATATGTATTTCTATTTTAGAACTGCATTCGGGTTTGGGTTACTGTGGGTTCCTTAGAACTCATGTAGAACGACACAAGGTATTTATTGTTTTGTGATACTGTAGCGATAGTGGTTTGCTGCTAAATATTTTGAAGTTCGGCGATAGTTTTCACTGCTAACAATTGTATGCAGTTCGGCTAGAACTAATCCACTAACCAGTGTACTGTGGTTTGGTGAAAGTGTATCTACTGCTAACCATTGTTGTGAGGTTTAACGAGAGTATGAGCACTGCTAACCACAAGAATATTAATTCTGATTATATATCACCGGTAGACAAAGCCCAGGAGGTTTGTTACTGGATCACAACGCATCACTGTTAAAAGTAAAAAAATATGTTCAATTTTGTTTATTAATTATTTATTTATTAATAATAATTTTTATTAGCTGTTAAATTAACATTGAATATTAATTATAATTTTACTTCAAAACAAAGCTTTTCCTCACTTACGCAAGCTGGTGTTTGCTTTAAGGATACAATCCTGGGTTAATTTTTTTCATATTCTTAATTTTAACATTTTTTAATTTTTTAAGCAAATTATATTATAACTAACTTTTATTTGTTTGTTTGCCAATTTATATGCAACATAACTATTTTAATTAATTATGATTAATCTGATTATTTTCCATAATGGACTTACCGCAGGATATCTCAGGACCCACTACATCGAATAGACTGATATGTTAACAGTGACTTTTAAATATGATTTTAATCCACTTCAATTAAACAGACTATGTTAACATTGTAGTAAAAAATTATCTTTACCATATTATTTTAAAAAATTGAAAAATATAAAAAACAGTTAAATACTTATTTAAATAAACAATTAGACTTTTATTGAAATCCTGTTCCACTTAATTGGATTAAAATCATTTGGTAAAAATAATTTGGTAAAAATAATATTTTATTACTATTTTAACACAATCTGTTTCGTTCAAGTAGATTAACATCATATTTAAAAGTTATACTGTTAAAATTTCACCTGATTCAATGAAGCAGTTCCTGAGACATCCTCAGGTAAGTCCAGGATGGAGAAAAGTCAGAGTACGAAGTCTCATAATTAATTAAAATAGTTATGTTACATATAAACTGGCCAAAATTTTTTAAATAAAAGTTAGTAGTATTATAAATTGATTAAAAAATTAAGAAATGTTGATAACCATTATAAAAAAATTATTAATTGTTAAATAGTTCATTTTCAATTTTAATCCAGACTTGTCCCCTTAATAAATATTCATAATTTATCTAGTATTGACAATTCGGTCTTATTTATTAATTGCCTTAGCACAATTTCTCACTTTACTCCTCACTTATTCCAACTCACCGATGTTAGTCCATAAGGTTTTAATCAACAAACATAAACAAACGAGTAGTTGACCCCGAGTATAGCCAAATTAATTGTAGATCGGAATTTATACGAAAACATTATTTCTCATTTCAAATACCGAAGGCCTACTTGAATTATTCATTCCGTCCCATCTGGTTTTTCCAGTTATTAGCTTTAGTCTTTGGGTATACGTATATACGAAAGGGAAAGAAGGAACCCATCGAAAATTTATTCGATTTATTCAGCGCGCGCGCATATAAACTTTCTTTCTTCTTTTTTTTTCACGTTGAAATTCGAGAGAGTCGCGATGAGAGCGAGTTTTCCGAGTTTCTTTCGCTCTCTCAGCCACCGCGCGTGGACCTTTAAACGCAACCCGGTGAAAGCGTTTAAGGGTGCGACGATAGGAGGTTACGCGAGGAGAACGGGGTGACAAGAGAGAGAGCGGGGAGAGACGGGGGAGGGGGGGGTGGAAAATCGTTGGAGGAAATGCTCGGAGCGAAACGAAGCAGCTGCACTATGTCAAAGATGTCTCCTGCAGCGGATGCACGCGGATGCCGGGCGCTTAACGTACGTGAAAGAGGGAGTGAGTGGCTTTGAAGCCTCGGCCATAAAGTCGAGAAATTAAAGGCGGACAAGCCAGTAGGCGAATTGAAACGCGACGGAACGATCACTCGAGAAGGTGAGGCATTACGGACGAGAGAGAGCTAAATGGTATTGTACATATATATAGGCGGTTCTCTGTCAAATCGAGCGACCAAAAAATTTTTTCTCTTATCAATTTGAGAAAATCTTCTTCTACACATTTTGGATGTTGCTGTAAATTTCTGAAGGTTAATGGTAATGAAGATATTCAAACTCACAAATGGTAATTTCATATTTTTTGGATTTTATGTCTATTTTTAACCTTTCAGTAAGCTTGTCATCAATAATAGTGAATAGCGCATTTGTTTGTAAAACAAGTTGTTGTTAATTGTTTTGTAAATTATTTATTAGTTTACTAAATTAAGTATTGATAAGCAATCTATACATAATATTATCAATTGATTCGTGTGTTTCAATGGATATATTCGTTGCTATTGACTAAAATAATGAGCAAAATACTTACAAGTGACTAGCAAGACCCCGTATATACGCATACTCAAATGTTTATTTTGAATAATTTCTTAATATTATATAATTATTTATTATTTTAATAATCTTTTTACTTTCACTTTCTTAATTGTAATGTGGATACAAAAAAATTATCAATTAATAAAGGTATGGTATGAGCCGCGGTGGCTCATGGGTAGAACTCCCGACTCTCACACCGAGGGTCGTGGGTTCGATCCCAGACGTGTACCTCTGAAAATTTTTTCATGTGCATTTTTTCGAACACCGCGACTCAGTGGCTCGGCGTGTCACTATAATGTGACGCCAGTTCAGGTGCTTGTGCGTTTCGTGCACTTGTCAGTGCATGAGAGGCACGGGCATCTGAACTATAGGGAACGTTAGGGACGCGAAGATGTAAAGAGGATCGCGGTGGTTCCATCGGGAGGACAGGAAACTGTAATTATTAGACTAATTACAGTGACCGATGATATCTTCCGATGGACACAAGCACCACTGTTTCAACTACATGTGCTTTGTTTACAGACACACCGTTCACCTCCGTCGCTGATTAGCCCTGGCAGCATAAATAGAGCGACGTTAAATAACATAAAAAAAAAAAAAAAAGGTATGGTATACAATAATATCTGTTATTTAAAATCTCATATGATATGTTGATTAATTTTACATTTTTTGCTGTTTCCCTAATTATTACCCAGTCTGTATCTGACACATTCTAAAAAGTATATTTGCAGTTACTTTCATAATTTTTTTTATACTGTGGTTTGGATCAAAACCACTTTTTTCCAATTTTCAAGATTTTAATGCTGAATTGTAACAATACTCTCAATGAAGTTGGATTTTTTTTCACAGCTATGTATTTGCAAAAAAAAGTATTTAGGAGGTTTTGCATTCGATTAACCATTTTTGAGTAATTAAATGTTAAAAATGGATATAAAATAAACAAAATATCAAAATTATTTTTATTGCTTTTAATATTTCTAAAATTATATTTTAATCTTTACGCACCAAATATCAAAAATGTGTAGGAAAAAGTTTTCCTAAATTTACATAGGAAAAAAATTTTTGTCGCTCTACTCAACAGTGAACCGCCCATATTGTATATACATATACAATATCTCGATATTTCAGGACCTTCAAAAATACGCATATTACTATACCAAACAAAAAAAAATTGATTTGGATACATTTTGATGTATAGTTTGCAACAGTTGAATGGTACATTAAATTGATATTTAGAAACAGTTTAAATTATCATAACTATAGTTTACGCCGATAGTTGTGACTGTACGTAAATAACCTACTCAAACTATTAGTAATTTATTAATATTCTTTTCAATATCCGTTTGAAGATCAAGTAAAGTTTGCAAGCTGTTGAAATCGGGCACTATATGGGATCAAGAGTGTCAGAGAACAGGATTCGCATTTCGAAAGTTCGCTAGGACATGGACTTGTTTCAGAACAAGTTGGAATTAGCTAGTTCTCAAGTTTTAGAATGCCCATCGGCAACTGTAACATTGTGTTCTTACACCAACCAGGTGTAAATTGTTTTCTTTGACCCACAACCGAGTTCAACTCGTCTGCGAATCTAATACCGAGCGAGTAGTTGATCGTTTAACAATTTATTTTACATTAGTTTATACCATTTGCACTCGTTCATTTAAAAATGTTACATCGTTTTTCGAATACAACGTACGGTTGTCTAGTATTGTTAAAAATATGTAATTAGAAGTAGAAATGTCGGTGATGTAATGATTACTAAAAATTGTAGAATATTTTCGTTATTTATTGCACAAACGTAGAGAAATTTTACAACAAAATAGGAAATAAACAAATCTACGAGCTTTCATTGTAATACTTAGTCTTCTCGACTTCTGTGGTATTTCAACAAGAATTCAACGTAATTGTAATCCTTTGACGATGCGTTGCATAAAGTAATTCTAACATAGTTTTAACATTTGACAAAGACATTTCTTCAAGCTTAAAATACTTGGTAAAAAGAAGAGAGCTGCTATTTTTTTCATATTGAAACTTACCGACTGAAGAATGTAGGAACAAACAATGTTTAGGTACCTTCGGTTTTTAATTATTATGTCAGAAGACATTGTTCAGATATATCTACATATATAATAATAAAAGTAGCTGGCACACTTCGAGAAGACGATGCTTTGCATTGAAAATAATTGCATATTTTGAAATCAGATCTTCCTCGCGTATTGTGGCAGTGCTCTGATTATTATGAATCAAAGGTTAAATTTATAAAAAGTATAAAAAAATTTAGAATTTTACTAACGCTATATAATATGTATAGTTAAAAATTTAAACTACTCAAAAAACTTACATTGTGTGTTATTCTTTCTAGATTACAATAAAAACTAGTGACGAAAATTCAGGAAATTAAAAAAAAATTAATTCTTCTTTTAAATTTGGAACTTGTAATTATTTCCAATAATTATATGTAATAATTTCCAAATAATTACAACAATCTTAATATAATATAATATTAATAAATTTGCACTTTTTTATACAATACAAAATTAAATCTTTTCACATATTTAAAGCAATATTATACTGCATAAACTTTTATATTATTAAAGTGTTTTTTTAAACTTTCACTATTTATATATTGAATTTTCCTTTTCAATCGATACCTTCGAACTCTTAGTAAATTAAGCTTCTGAGCATAATCAATTTTTTTACTCATTTTATATTTATAAAAAAACTCTTGATAAAATTCTAACCTGAAAATTTATAGACAATACTATATAATTTGTAGATACTATTACTAACCTCACATTCGAACTAACAAAATTGACTTTTACTATAACGTCACATCCGAACTAACAAAATTAGGCCCTGACTTAAATTCCATTACATTCGTATCCCGGCCCTTAACAGGCGGCCTTTTCAGGCCCCGTTTTCTAATTCAGGCGTCCTGGCTAGAATTTCTACTCGGGTTGTTGTAGTTGCATTCGTCATAATATTTCGCGTTTCGGTCATCCTACACCGTTCTCACACACGCGCCGATCCGCGCGTCGATGTTACGTACGTAACAATACCTTCTCTTTCTTATTTATACTATTTTTATTACTTTTAATATGTAATTAAATATTGATGATTATAATTTAACTGATGTGCTCTAACCACCGATTCATCATTGTTACTATTTCTATCTTCGATTTTTACTGTTACTTTTGTTTCTCCAATATATGATGCTGGACAATTTTTACATTTAAATTGATAAACAACGTTATTTTTGTCTAAAATCTTTGTCCTATCTTTTACTAATTTTACAATTGAATTTAAATTTTTTGGAATTAAAGGAATAGTCATAAAATTTTGTTTTTTAAAAATTTGAGTCGTTTTATCAAAGTTTTTTATATAATTGGTAATATCATCTTGGATTTATTAAATATGTTGGTATTTTTATCATTTTTCTTATTATATTTTATTTTCTTTAAGCGGGTTTTTATGTTTATTTATAAAAAGGGTGGGTAATTATATTTTATTAATAACTTATTGCTTATCTTTAAATTTTCTGTGTGAAATTTATTATCTGACAATAAAAATGGCTCTATCCACTAAATTAAATACAATATTCTTTTTTTGTTGTTCTGGATGATTCGAATTATAGTTTAAATAGTCTATCTGACGATGTAGGTTTTTGCTACTAATTTATGATTACACGACTACTATTTTTATTAACTGTATTATTTATATTGTTGTATTTCATACATAAATTAATTTTGATTGTAAAAATTGGATGTGTCGAGAATTAATTTAATATTTTCTTCTTTTTAAAAAGGGTATGCAATTAAATTCTTGTTTAAGTTTTTATTTAAACAATATTTTTTTAAATCTTCCATAACAATGTCCGAAAATAATGGTGAAATTGGAAAACCCATCAGTGTGTCTTTTATTTTATTATAAATTTGAAAAAAAAAATTGAAAAATAATCCTTTTAATTTTGTAAATTAATAATGGAAGGTAAAATACAAATATTACCATTATTAAAAAATTGTTTTTTTTATTATTGATTTTAACGTAATTGATAATATAATTTTTATTTTTTAACAATATGATGTAATATAATATTAACTTATTAATTTACTTATACACAAATTATGAATCTTATAATCTAATTGAGTATATTTAGATGTCTGGTTTCATTAAAAAATCGCGCCTTTATACATGTATAGTTGTGTCTTACATACACATGCCTATAGCATTATTTTTGTGATATTGTTCGATTGCGGTTCCTAATTTATTTATTTAAATTATGTAATTTGTTGATTATGTTGAGTTATGGAGCTGTTAATAGAAATGAAGGTAAACATTGTAATTATTCAATTTCTGTATATATGTAACAATGACAGTTTATCGTTTCAAATATCCATGTTTTCATTATTAGCACGACAACTCAGTGATGCTACGATTAAAATACAATGTAAAACATTTGATATATTGACGAGTAATAAGTGAAATGTAATCGAAAAGCTCAATACAAAACCTATGGTTTACTCATTTACAATTAAATGTATTCGTTTTTATAAATAATGGTATAACCTGTAAAAGGGTGGTTTCTTTACCAAGATCAAGTAATATTCCTTCGAAACTAAATATGTTTCTCATCATATACCTAAATTGTTTTTAAAATAATTTCTTACTATATAAATTAAATTTTCCAATGGAATAATGTAAAAAATGAAATAATGTAAACTCTTTTTTTATAATCTTAGAATAAATTATTTGATTTATAATTTTCGAATGTAAACGTATAATTATCAAATACCGTCCGATACTACGTATATCTTCTAATATTTTTCTGTAACAAGCATAAACGTAGTATCGGTAAAGAGAATGTAGCTGAAATTTATAACTGTATCAGAGAGAATGCAAACTTCAAAAATGTTATTCGTATATATATATATATATATATATATATATATATATATATACACAAGTACGAAGGAGTGAAGAGTCACGATGCAGCCGTTGCCCTGCAAATGTTCTATAAACAAGTCAGTTACCGCGAACCGTGAAGTCTCAGCACCGCTCTCTCCGCGTATAAGAAATGTTTCTGACGCTTTCTACAAAAGTTTATAAAATCCACGTATATATCTTTAAAGAACGTCACGAGGAAAAAAAAATCGAAATTTTCATACACAAATGGTTGGGAGGTAAATAGATCATTAAAATAAGTATAAACTCCGAGTGGTAAATTAATGTCGCCGAAAATAAATAGTCGAAGGGAGACATTTCTCAAAATGCACAACAATGAAAGGTACATTACGGCGCAGTCTCGAATCGCGTCTTCAGGTGTGTGTGTGTATCTATATATATATATATATATATATATGTATAAGGGGTCCAAGCCGTCGTTGTTCCAACTAGACGATTTGCATACGGTCCGCGGCTCGTTTCCATACCGGATCAGTCGGGCAGTGCATCATCCCTTATACGAAAACCTACAGGGAGAGAGGGAGAGAGAGAGATACTACTCGTAGGATGTTCTACGAGAGTCGCCAAGTTATCGCAGCGAATTATTTGAATTTCACCGAGCAAATCGTTGCGCCGTATCTATTCATTAAGTAGATACTAAACGAGATTTCCATCAGTAATTTCCTGGGTGAATCGCGCGGTCTCGCCCTCCATCCGTCTCTCTTTCTCTCCCTCTCTCACTCCCTCTAACTCCCTCCCTCACCCTCTCCCCCTCTTTCTCTCCCCCCCCCCCCCTCTCTCTCTCACACTCGTTTGTCCCGTTATTTGCATATTACGCCAGGAGGCAAAGCGCGTACGCGCTCGTTCCCCGCAGTTCGTACTTTCCAATTTTGACTATTTGGAAAATGCGTGTCCGCGCGTGTCCTGCACGGGACACGTCCCCGTGTAAAAATCGTGGATTCCCAAAATACGGACGCGCGTACTATACACACACATATAGATTCGCGTTCGTTGGACCTTGGGTAAATTGCTTTCGAGCCGTGTTATTAAATAAATGGTAAACGAATCAAGTGGAAAATAAGCGAGTATGTTTTTGAACTACCAAATAGATTTCCTCGCTGTAAACGTTTGACGATTTCGCGATATGATTCTCCCCCTCGATTGACGCGCTTTACCTTTACGTTTATACGCGCGTTATACGCTCTCGAATCGACGTTTTATTCGTTCTTTTTTTTCTTTTACTCTAAGTTTCCGCGCTCCTAAACTTCACGCCGTTTTATTGTACTATTCGCGAGTGAAATGTATCAACGATGCTTCGTAAATTGTATTGTAATTCACTGAAGTTACGTTAATTAATGCGAGAGTGAAAAGTAAAAAGAAGGTGACTACAACTTTTAGAATGTGAAATTGAGCTTGTATCGCCGGCAATACGATGATCGTTAGACAAGCCTAATGCGACCTATTCGAAAAAGGTAATAAAATGTAAATTCCCGTTGACTTGAGACAGTAAAATTCGGCGTTTACGATCAATAGGTCAATGGAATGAAAATTTCACACTCTCGTTGTATATATACCCTCCTCCTCCTCCTTCTCCTTCTCCTCGTCCTAACGTTGCGCGCGTCTTTGTGTATACCTATGTGTATAAAATGACCCGGATGTAAAGGGTGAGGTAGAGGGATCGGGGTGAAAGGGTGCACGAGAAGAAGAGGAGCGAAAATATATTTTTAAAATGACGGTTATGTAGAGGCTGGAAAGCGATAACTCGGAATTACAGCGAGGGGACTTTCCGGTATCCGGAAATTTGTGGTGTGTTCTCGCGTTGGTAATTCTCATAAAGTTGCGCTTTGCAGGGCCGCGCCTCTCCCGCCTTTCCCGTACGGGCGCACGCGCGCATCACCCCGTATATACCTCTACGTTATACCGAGAGAAACTACGTGTGTATATATATATATATATATGTACATATACGTACGCGATAATCTGATAGCACGAGTGTTCGCGAGAAACCCAGAGCTAGCAATTACATTTCCGTCTTGTCGCATTATATTGCGGAGCTGTGAATTTTTTCGGCTCAACATACGGAAAAATCCTCGAATTTTCGGGTACATCGTCGACGTTTCCTATGGAATTTGGCAACGCACCTGGTATATATGTATAACCCGCACCGAAGGCGATGTCTCTATGTGTGTAAGTGTGCACTCGCGTTTTATTACCGGTTGCTTCTTATTATACACGTCCTCACCGCGAGGAAATCTATTTTATGCAACGCGTTCGTTCTTAACAAGATTAAAGATAACTGGCGCGCTTTCAACGCCGGATTTTATCATTTACACATCCCCGAACGTTTCAAAGTGTTTTATCCCTCTTAATCGTAATGGAACATTAATTGCTCTTCCCAATTGTTTATCGTATGTAATACGTATACTGTTAGTTGTATTGAAATATTGTTAGTTCTCGTTTATTTACGGTAAACAATTTTTTCGCATTTTCCATATATATATGGGAGATTCCATGTGAAGTGATCCAGTTAAAAAATAGAATTTTGATTCAATGTATGGAATCAGTAAAAAACTACTTGAATAGAGTGTAGCTAAATTTTTAGACCTGATTTTCAATTAGTACCAGAGTTGTAGCCAATCGAAAAATAGAATTTTTTGAAAAAATTGACTTATTGGCCATGTTTATCACTTAATAACTCAAAATCTAACAATTTTTTCTTATATACATTAAATTTGAAAAAGTTTATAAATTTCAAGAAGAATCTGTTGAAATATTTCATTTATATTAGTTTAACACATTGAATATAGTTATAATTAATAAAAACCTTTATAGTAAAAAAAAGGGTTGTACGATCAAAAATATTTTATCCATCCAAGAATCTAATTCATCGATGATTAATTACCTTCAAAATAATGCAAAGTTTGAGTGCGGCAGAGCATTTCAGACAAAGTTATGGTGTTTTTAGGCAAATTTCTTAAAAAAGAGAGCGAATGCATTTTATGAAAAAAACAGACTAACCGTATACTTGAATTCAAACAATATGGCACTATTATTCCTCAATATTACTAAAATATACTATTTATTGTTAGTTACTGATACTTTTATTTAGTTGTTATTTAAGTCTGATACTTTTAGTTACACCTGTTATATAATTGGATTTATTGGAATTATAAAAAGTTTCAGATATTTATCCAATTATATAACAGGTATAACTGCTTATACCTACTGCTTTGTGTTTGTAAGCAGCTTAGAGATTGAAAAGTATCAGTAACTAACATTAAATAGTATATTTTTGTGTTATTGAAGAATAATAGTGCCATGTTGTTTGAATGCAAGTATACGGTTACTCTGTTTTTTTCATAAAATGCATTCGCTCTCTTTTTTAAGAAATTTGCCTAAAAACACCATAACTTTGTCTGAAATGCTCTGCCGCACTCAAACTTTGCATTATTTTGAAGGTAATTAATCATCGATGAATTAGATTCTTGGATGGATAAAATATTTTTGATCGTACAACCCTTTTTTTTACTATAAAGGTTTTTATTAATTATAACTATATTCAATGTGTTAAACTAATATAAATGAAATATTTCAACAGATTCTTCTTGAAATTTATAAACTTTTTCAAATTTAATGTATATAAGAAAAAATTGTTAGATTTTGAGTTATGTAGTGATAAAAATGGCCAATAAGTCATTTTTTTAAAAAAATTCGATTTTTTGATTGGTTACAGCTCTGGTACTAATTGAAATTTAGGTCTAAAAATTTAGCTACACTCTATTCAAGTAGTTTTCTACTGATTTCATACATTAAAACAAAATTCTATTTTTTACCTGGATCACTTCACATGGAATCTCCCATATATATATGTATGACGTCTCGGTGTAATTGCATTTTTCATTGTTCCCGTCGTTACACAAAGGAAGGCTCAAATTAATTGTAGGGATATCATGTCGTGAACGACAAGAAGGCGTGCTACGATTCTCCATATAACTTCAAGTATACCAGAATCATATATATATGTATATATATATATATACATGTTCATCACTTCTACACGTCACGGAACATTTAGTACTTTACCGATATA
Source organism: Theocolax elegans (assembly GCA_026168455.1). NCBI lineage: Eukaryota > Metazoa > Arthropoda > Insecta > Hymenoptera > Cerocephalidae > Theocolax > Theocolax elegans. The sequence continues at coordinate 50,047,022 of CM047430.1, read as the reverse complement.
TGTACAATCGTACGTACATTTACGCTTTCGCATATACTTGAGATATAAGTAAATTAATAAAAAGAGAGATGACTTCAATTAACTCTATAGAGTTCAGTAAAATAGGAAGATATTATATACGTGTATACTGAAAAAATAAGTTGAAATTAAAAATAACAGTGGTGTCTATGATAAATAAATAGCATAATGACAAACTAGGAAAATTACTATAGTTATTTACAGTAAAATTGGCAACAGTTCATTATCCATTTTACTAAAATTCTTATAATAAATTTTACTTGTACATTTTAATGCAAACAATAATCATATTTTCTTCAATTAGTGACACTGTAATTATCCTACTAGAAACTACTGTAAAATATTTTGTAATTTTTAATACAAAATATCCGTCTGCGTATATAGACGAAAACGATTATGATAATACAATTTTGCGTGATCATAACGATAAGAATATTGGATTTACTTTTTTTTCTTTTCTATCACTTAATCAGTTATTAAAATCTTTCGTGTGACCCAGGGTAAAACAAGGGTGTACAAATACGCGACTACACGAGATTTTTAATCGTTTCGATAAATAAAGGAGAAGAGAAAAAAAAACAGAGCAATTACTCGGTAGAGGTTATACACAAATGTGAGATAAAAAAAAATGGAATAAAACGTTTGAAATGGTAAATGAGCTAGCCATAGGTGTATACGTATGGATGAGGATATATTTCGAGAAATCGGAGAACCCATAGCGAAATTGGTCCTGATGCGTCTCCATCAGGGTTGCAAATATTTAATTACTTTTCTAATTCAATTCCTACATTAATTAGTAATTACTTTTGTACTGACTAATTAAAATTTTTTTAATTCTTAATTACTTTTATACTGAGTAATTAAAATTTTTTTTAATTAATAATTACTTATGTACTGAGTAATTAAACTTTATTTTAATTATTAATTACTTTTGTACTTAGTAACTAAACTTTTTTTTAATTAATAATTACTTTGGGACTGAGTAATTAAACTTTATTTTAATTACTAATTACTTTTGTACTGAGTAATTAAACTTTATTTTAATTCTTAATTACTTATGTACTGAGTAATTAAACTTTATTTTAATTATTAATTACTTTTGTACTTAGTAATTAAACTTTTTTTTAATTCTTAATTACTTTTCTACTGAGTAATTAAACTTTATTTTCATTATTAATTACTTTTGTACTTAGTAATTAAACTTTTATTTAATTCTTAATTACTTTTCTACTGAGTTAAACTTTTTTTTAATTATTAATTACTTTTCACTGAGTAAGGATTACCCATCAGTTTTTGAGTTATTCTTAAAATTAAATACTGCTTTACCATCATCCGCTCCAGTAGAGAGGCTTTTTTCGATTGCCACGCTTCTGGACAGTTCATTTCAAATGTAATTATTAATTTAAATAAGGTTTAAATACTCAGTCCTAAAGTATTTATTAATTAAAAAATAGTTTAATTACTCAGTACAAAAGTAGTTAATAATTAAAATAAAGTTTAATTACTCAGTCCCAAAGTAATTATTAATTAAAAAAAAGTTTAATTACTAAGTACAAAAGTAATTAATAATTAAAATAAAGTTTAATTACTCAGTACATAAGTAATTAAGAATTAAATTAAAGTTTAATTACTCAGTACAAAAGTAATTAATAATTAAAATAAAGTTTAATTACTCAGTCCCAAAGTAATTATTAATTAAAAAAAAGTTTAATTACTAAGTACAAAAGTATTTATAATTAAAATAAAGTTTAATTACTCAGTACATAAGTAATTATTAATTAAAAAAAAGTTTAATTACTCAGTATAAAAGTAATTTCGAATTAATATGGAGTTTAATTAATAAGCCCAAACGTAATTACTAATTAAATTTTCTCGTAATTACAATTTTTGCAACCCTGGTCTCCATTCGAGGATTGTGGGTGACTGCGCACGCGGAGGCTTACAAGCACGAGAATCTCGGTTAGCATTAGATAGAGCGCGACGAAGGGATGCGCTTCGTTAACATTCCCTTTTGATCGATCGGTTAATTGCCTCAGACGGCTAAACGGCTGCACCGGGAGGCATACCGTTGGACGATTAACGCCGTGCAACCCCTCGTATCATTTGTCATCGAGACGGGCTACGAGTTTAACATAGATTTCGCCTCGATCTTCGCGATGCCTTCATTGTCTACCAAATTTCTTGTCTTGATTTATGTTACGCTATTTTCGGTCAACTTCCTTATACATCTACATCTATATATCCTTATACCAGTGCATATATATACATATATATTTTATAGATTTACGCACGTATTATGGTATCACCAAAATTTTCGTGTTATGTTAACAATACCAGTATATCGCGTCAAATATTTTTTGTTCGAACGATTTTCTCGAAGAAATAATTTTACTTATTTTATGTTTGTTTTCGTGCAAATTAAATTTACGAAATTCATTAAAAAATTAGAGAAAAAATGTAAATACGATTCTTATACATATAGTGGTACGATATAGGCGACAGGGTAAAATTTAAAAAAAAAAAAATAATAATAAAGTAATACCGATTGATACAAAAATCAAAGTGGAATACAAAATTACAGGTCTAGCTAGAAAGCGATTATTATAAATCGTCTCGTTATGCTGAAATTCCATCGGTATAAACTATAGAAGCTATTTCGACGTAACGTGATTTTAATTGCTCCTCACTCTTCCCGAACTCCTTCGTCACTATGTTCAATCGTTCGTTCATTTCTCCTTCGGATGTCTTGCTTGAGTTACGATCCCAGGAAAATCGTCACCAGGAACTTCTCGTAACGCTCGTTTAATTAATCGCATCGTCGTTACTCAACCGAGATAATTGGAAGCACTCGAATCCCATCTTATAGTTTTCATACGCAAAAATCATTCATTTTATTAATATATTTTGTATGTGCATGTAACATCCGTACTAGATTTATCTATATAAACGTTCAGATTATTCGATAATTTTAGCATTTGCAAGGAACGCTTACACGTGTTCGTGTTCGCGATAACAAAAAATGCGATCAAACGGGCAGGCGTAAAGATTGGAAATGAACGCTCAATAAGTGTATCTAAATTTTAAATGTAACGGTTACTTTGATATCTCCCAAGTACAGTAATTTTTCGCATTCTATTTATGCGAGTTCGGCATCTCCATTTTTTGCGAAACATTTCGCCAACATAAAAAAAAACCCCGAAAGAAATTAATTCGAAGTATCTAAATTATTTCGATAAAAATTGTAGTGCCAGCATAGTTAAAAGTTTCAAACAAAAAAAGACACGTGTACCAATAGGCTCTATCCCTCGTATAGAAAAAAATTCTATCTATCTATCCGATAAGATCAAAATTTTTAGTCTCACTATCAATTTTTATTACAATGAGTCAGAACAAAAATGACATAAAAACAAACGAACATCAGCATTTTTTACCCAGAACATTAGGGTGATGACTTTTATTCAATTTTTCTGCATAATTTAAAAAATGTTTGGTAAACGTATATATATATATAAACTAATAAATCCGAATAATAATAACGTGGATTTATTGGAAAAGGAGAGTCGTAAGAACTGAGATTTCTCGAAGACATAAAACTAGAGAACCTAATTCCGAGCATTTTGAGTGGACGCTAATTGGAATTTGGACTGACCGGTCGACCGGAAGTGATCAATAGGTGCGCTTACACGGCTCGTTTGCCCGGCTTATTTGAGTTACTATCCTTTGCACCAACTCCCACCAGCACCCGCGCACGCTCATTGAACTGCATTCTGTAGTTTCTGCATTTCACGCACACCGCAGTTTATCTTAACGCGCCTTCAGCCCAAGGATTAGTTAATCCATTAGTCAAAATGAATATCCCGATTCTAGTTTGATATTAAAATTTAACCGTGTAACATCAATGATAATTCGGGAAGAATGTCTACATCTATTTCTACGTTCACTCGTCTGTCGCAAAATTTAATAAATTATTATTATTATTATTATTATTAATACATATCAAAGTAATTATTGTAATCAGATTTCCGATTATCAATAGTCATTTAGTGCACGAGCATGGGAATATTTTGCGTATAAAGTACATATTTTATCAACGTACATCTAATTGGAATTGGAATTTACACAATTTTAGTTACACGAATACGTATATGGTGTATGAATTATAAATTTGCACAAAAGTAAAGCAGAATATCCAGCGAGGTTCATAATTGCGATATTGTCGACGAATGTACGATAAATCTTAAGGATATGACAGTGAAATCTTCAATTTTACGTATACATGATTATTGAATTAGCCAATTTTTGAAAGAATGTTGCGCCCACCTATACCGCGAGATCGACATTATTTTTGTAAATTTCAATTTGGATAATAAAACCAGGGTGGCTGGTAGACCACCGAGGAATGAAATGATTTTTTCAAAAATAATTTAACGAAAAAATGTATGATCGTAGGGTTGAACAAATGAGAGGTGTTTTTGGCTCACCTCCTTTTCATCCACGGGTTGCATGTTAAAAATTCTATTTCCGAGAGTAAGGTTGGAGATGAAGGCTCGCGCGCATTTGGAATTCAAGGCGCAACCTGAACATCAGTCGGCAGACGGAAGACTCGGCCAGATACCTCTCATCCACCGGATATGGTCCGGCGAGGTTACAACGGAAATTATGCCACATAATTTGCATTATTCCATGAAGTCTGCCACGCCGAGAAACGCGTTCGTAATTACTTCGATCTTTCCTGAAATCCTGAGCGACTTAAACCAAAGCTCCGCTCGATGTAATTTAATTTTTTTCTCTCTCTCTCTCTTTATCTATTGTGGTTTCCTTCAATTTATCTTAACGAGAGTTTCTTCAAACTTTCATGAGATATTTGTCAAAAATGTGTAATGTCATTCGTAATTGCGTATGTGGTATATACGTACAATATTGTTCTTTTGTTACATAGTTGATTAAATACTAATTTCATTGTAAAATACGTAAGTATTTGATACAATCGTTTAAAAAAAAGGTTTGGCAATGGTACCTCGATTCATAAAGTAGTCGGGAGGTTAATTATCCTTTACGAGCAGCTGGAAAATTTCTCGTAGAAGTCTGTTCTCATTACGGAGACAAAAAAAAATAGGGTTTTACAAATTTACGGTTGCTCGGTTAAGTAATCGCTCGATTGGGTATTCGGTTATGGTTCCACTTTTTCCCTTGTTCGGTTTATAGCGCCACGGAAAACTTTTGTAAAGTCGCGGAACGATTGATCACTTGCATCTGAGTAGCTATTTTCACTTGGAGTTGTGTGTTCGGGTAAACGTTGTAAAGCAAACTTTCTCCTTCGATATTTCAATATTTGTGTATGCAAATTTAATCATACCTTTATTGCAATATATGCATGTGTATGTACGGTTAACGCAAACTACCTCGGCATTAACAAGTTGTAATATATAATTTTTATGTACTTTACGAGCGTTCCGACCGAGTGCTCAATCTTCATCTTAATTCGTTTAATTATTTGTACTTGATAATTGAAAGAAAATATTTAACGGTTCGTCATTGAAAGTAATTTAATTTAATGTTGAATAAACGAAAAGGAATTTCAATAACCTATACGTCACTCGCAAAACTACATTTTTATATAAAGATAACTTGTGCTTTAAGTTTAGAATGTCCCTTTAAGTGGAATATTGCCAATGATAAAAAGTTATAAATACCATCTCAAGTATTCCCATCGAGTTTTGTTAGTTCTATTTTTCTTTTATTAACTTTTTATTAAATTACGAAATAGGAAGAAAACAATAATTGGCTCGTCGAAGTTTATCAATATTTCTATCGTTACACTTCGGTTAAACTAATCGAGGTTGGATCTTCGCAAATTCCAAATTTCCATAAATCTTTAATTTATTTTGAATCTCGCAATGTCGATTTGTAAAAATAGGTGTATCGATATATATACATACAAAATAACCGTTCACGTTATACATATCGTTATACGTGGGTCAGACTCACGGACACTGTATTTTAGATATTCAATCACGTATAATACAAATAGAAAACGATAAAAAAAATAATGAAAAAGTTGTTCGATTCTTCTATTTTGGTCTCTCTCTCCATTTCGAAAGGAAAAAGGAAAAGTTATCGAAAGACTAATTTGGCACAAGGTATATAAGAGGCGATGCTTTTGTAACGGGACAACAAGAAGGAGAGTTTATCAACGACGTTAAAGACGATATGCTGGTAAGGAAATAACGAGACAACCGGATACTACCCAACGTTGAAACGAGGTAAGACCTTCAGTTTACAAGATTATTTTATAACAGGAACGGTGTAACCGCGGAACAGCTGTTGACCCGTTTTCCGAAACATTACGCTTTCGAGCCATTCTTTGGGTTCTTTCCTATATACCCGAGAGTAGCGGCTGTCCGTAACAAACTTACCGGTCGCGGGATTAAATTAATGCCGCAGGGAAGCCTGAAAGGGGAGAAAATTTATTCGTGGTACAAAAAAACCGAGGGAAAGAGAGAAAGAGAGAGAGAGGTGAGGGAGAGAACGCACTTTCGATGGCTTTTAAGTTTGTTAATTTTGGAGTAAAAGACAGTAGGAGATCCACTTTGGTTTCTTTCTGTTGTTACGCTTCCGGTGACAGAGCGAGTATAAGCTTTTCCTGAAAGCAAATGGGCTTTTGATGTCCCCTCGACTGCGACTCTTTCCGCAGATTTATATATATATACATCACGGTATATTCTCCATTTGAAGGATCCTCGAAATATTGCAACGCGATATATAGCTCGATCTAATAGGTGAATTATTTAAAACGTATGCTCGTTTCGCGCGAACAGCTCGTCGAGTTAAAATAGAAAAAGGAAAAAAAAATCACAAATACGTATAATACGTAGGCAGGGTAAGAGAGTTGAGAAATAAAGGGTGGGCTGGGGAAGTGGGTGGTATAAGTGGCAACGTAATAATCGCTGAGCGTCTGAGTCGTCGTAACTCGGGCGTATTCGCGAGGAGACGCGCTAACTGGCCCGATTGCGCCGCATTAAACTTCACTCGGTTCTTTCTTATCATAATCGCATTTGCGGATAATGGAGCGGGGATAATTTGTTATCGCGCCGTGTCATGGAGCAGAAACTTTTTAAATTACTTGGCGTTCCGCATCGAGCCAACTTTTCTACCCAAAATACGAGCCGAGTTGGACATTCCCGCACAGAGACGCTTTTCATAATCGTGAAAACGGGTCACACGCGTATACTTTACTTTCATATGTGTACGTGTATACGTATATGTATACACGCGTATATTTCTTCCTTTTTTTTCTTAAGAGGCTTCGCGCTATCTACTACATACGGATATTATGCAGATAACAAGATTTCCCGAAATTCTTGAGAGATTTGTTTAAAAATTAGTGGGTTGAAATACCGCGCTGTTCGACGCGTTCAGTCGAATGTTTTTACGCTGAGTAACGTTCGGGGTGTACAGGTTATCAGCGTTTCGTCTTAAAAATTCAGAAGAAAAAAAATTGTCTGGATGCGATGGAGCGTAAAACCTCGATTTTCTTTGCATTCTTCGAGTTTGCATCGTCACCTATTTCTTTTTTTCCACCCCTTGTGGTGTACGTCAACACATTCTTTCGCACGGTCTACGTGCTCGGTTTTTAATTTTCACCGTCTAGTATTCGTTGTAACCGATACGATCACCTTCAAGGTAACCGCGCAAAGTTTTTCGACTTGAATTGTCTTTTGTTATTTCCTTTCACTTGTACGTACAGTTCAATCTAAACTACAATCGAATGCGGTGCAGGTTGATATTTAAACCGCAGTATACAAATATTGCACGATTCTTGTACTTCGTCTCTGTAACGGTTAGATCGAAGGGTTTTAACCAAACCCTAAAAGGAATTGAACGAAGCAAAACTTGAGTTGGTGGTTAAAATCTTCCACTACACTCTATCTATCTGACAGATCAACTTTCTCGGTTTAGTCATTTGTTTTCCAATGATTATCGGTATGTATACTATATATATGTTATTTCTTTCTTTCCTTTTTTGTAAGATAACAATAATGCTTTTAAAAAATATTATGTAATCCATTTCAATTTCACAGTTACTGTATTTTACAGGAAAAAATTATTCGATTTTGTATTTAAGACTTAATGTAGATCGCACATTACTTTTTCACGCTATTTTTGAATGTGATCACATAATTTTAAATTCAAACTGATTCTCTGGACCATGTGGTATAAATAGTTGTTTTAAAAAATAGAACCCAAGTGATGTGTTCGACTTTGCACATACAATATGAGTGGAATATATTTATATAATTTGATCGACGAAAATGTATATAATATTAAAACGGAAAATTATCTGGTACATCTATGACCTCAAATTCTTCGATATTTTTGTGAAATCAGAGTTGTCTTCAAGTTATTTGTAACACTTCAGATTTTCTAATGATATCTTCTCGTTAATGATGTATCGATGACCTATAGGTTACCTTGCCTACACAAAGTGGTTATTTTTTTCTAATTTTTGTATAGATATAGTGAATCTACCTACTTTTCGAATACGTATAATACAGTAAATTATTCTATTTTTCTACGACGAATTAAAAAGAATTAAGCTATATGAAATATCAAGCGACGTATCTGAAGGAATTCTTCACACTGAGAGCTAAACAAATTTACTAGAAAATCTATTAGAAGATTGAGTGTTATTAAGTTATTAAGACTTACAATTAATAGCGTATTAAAATGTAAAGAAATATATATTGAATTTTTAAAAGTTTTAATCTTTAATCACACAGTTTCAGCGGCATAGTCGAATATTTAAATAAAATTAAAACTATATAGTTTACATATGTTTACCAAGTATTAGTTTACATCACGAATGCAAAATATATATATTGCATATTCGTGCATAATCGTGTTCATGAATAGTCAATGCTGAAAATTTTGTTGTTCGCAAATATGTAAAAATTAATATTACACATATATATTTTCCTAGTAATGTTTTCGTTTCACTCGGTAAATAAAATCGCGAGTACTTAAAAATTTGTTATTAATCGTCGATTACAATGTGACGTGTATATAAAAAAAAATGATAGCCTTACCGGAAATTTAAAGCAAAGTCACGGTACGCATAGAGAGGGGGATGATATATTCAAAGTTACTTACGGAAGATGCACGGAAACAGCCTCTAGCAAGCGAGTGATATCGATGCCAAAGTTTGTCGTCTGAGTTGTTCCTTGATGGCACCTTCGTATACATTACTCTACATACTTCGTATAAACAAATCGCGTATGTAGCATCGAGGTCCAGAGCCAAGTTGGCCTAAATCACGGCTATCGCTTCCATCCACTAAAAAGAATTTTCTCGTTCTTTCCTACTTCTTTTTTTCCGCTTTTTTTTTTCTTTTGTTCATCTCCATCGCCCCCCTCTCCCGCCATCCGTGCACATGTTCGTCTAGAAAAAGTATTGTTCTCAGTTTTACTACGTTCGATTTGAATGCGCGCTTACACGAAAAACAAAGTACTAGCTACGTGCACTCGGAATAATTGATTATATTCTCGATCGAGGGTGAATTTATATAAGATCGTATGTATATATACTCACCAGAATCTCGAATACATCTTGCGCAATCGAATTTTCGTCTACACTGGGAGAAAGAGTCGTATATAGAATTATAATAAACGATTCATTTTAAAGACAATTATTTTCATTGCGTTTGTGTGCGTAATCAATATTTTAATTGTTGTCGAATACTGATCTCCCGGGAAACGTAATCAGTGTTTGCAATGTATTATTTGTGCGGAAGAAAATTGAAGTGAAAATTAATTAAATTAAGTTAACTAAGTACTTCCCTTAAGGAGATGTTGTACCTTCATTTAAAATACACACTTACACCGACATCAACTGATTTTTCAAATTTAGCATTCAATTTCCATATTTGTTCATTTGTATGAGTTAAGGCACATTCTATGATGTACAACAATTGTGTGTATGCTAAAAATATTTAGAAAAAAAATGGAAATCGAAAACTATATTTGATAAATCAATTACAGAAATCTGTGATGTATCCTATTATGTTTTTAAGAGTATTTTTCAATTAACATGCAATTAATGAGGAATCTATTCCTGATTCTCAGAGCATATTGTATATGATGCTTATCATTTACAGTATTGCAACTCAGTAATATAAATATAAATCATAATTAAATATCGTATGAGAAATGTATCAAACAACTGTACACCGAGACCAGATAATGTTTGTAACAAATAAATATTTCATAACAAATAAATCACTTCGTATCATTGTTCGTATGTATGCAACTTTTTCTTTTATGTGGCAGTTATTGTTGGACTATTAATAGTTAACAAATGTTGATTAAAAACAACATTTATGACAAGCACAAAAATTCAAATTGCAAAACCGAAAGTTAAATTAATTATATTATTCTTACAATACTTTGGTAGATTCGCGTATTTCATATTTTATTCTTGCCATATTACGTTTACGTTTAGTGTGCATATATATTTATCGATGCAGTATATTCTAATTAAATACATTACTTCAGTATTTTCTATTATATTTATTATTTAAACGCACTTACATACTTAAGCGTAACTATTACAGAAATATTAATTCGACAAGTTCTATCAGAGTCTAGTGCAGTAAAATTTACGAAACCACTTAGGACAATATTTACTTGACTGTTAGAGAACAAATTTGCTCGAGTGATTAATTCATACTTGAGTTCTCTTTTTTTCATGTATAAAATTATAGTCGTGCTTTCTTCTCACCTTACAATCGAACGCATAGCTCGCAAAACGACACCAATTTTACATTAAGATAATAAAAAAAAATTCTGGATTAATAGATCGAAATCGATATAGGTACACCGTAATTTTAATTTTAATATGATAATTTAGTTTAATTTAAAAAATACAGGGATTTTTTTTTAATACTCGGTTTAAATTAGTAATGTTCTCGTGAAAGCATATGGCAATGGTCGCCGTAAAAGTTGCCGCGGCGAGATAAAAAAAAAAGAAGGAAAATACGTAATTAAAAAATGTGAAAAATAAAAAAAAATAAAGGAACAGGAAACTTCTGGAAATTATCTATTTCTTACAGTATGAGAAATAAAGGCGACTATCCGGTATGAGATATGCCGCACTTTGAAAGTAAATGCTTGTAAAAAAGAAGAGGGGGAGGGGTGGGGGTATAAGAGTTTACGGCCACAAAATAATAAAAAGTAAGGCCATTGTTATTCTATACACTATAAAAAAACGTTATCTCACGGACCCGACGCGCATCGCTTCCATAATGTTCTCTATAAGTCGGCTATACGTATTAGATGTATTATTTTTTTTCTTCCTTGGATTCGATATATCTAGATGTACTGTCGAATATTTCGGAATCTCCCGTCACTTCGTATCGTCAACGCTATATATAATTTCGTCCATTAGACACTATATTTAATGGACTATTGACCGATGGATCTCAGCGAATCGACATATGGGCAAATCCACAATAGTTTTAACATTTTATGTGAGTGGAACGTGTTAATTTTTAAAGTCTGTAACTTAGTTTTCTGAAGGGGCACGTCATTGTATTTGGGCTTAATTTGTTTGTTGTACGGCCAATGAAACGGTTGTCAATTTTGGGGAAAATGGCTAAAACGGCACGGTTAATATTTCCTTAAAAGTGCAAAAGCAGTTTTTCAGCAAACTAATTGAAAAAACCCTGAAATTTTAGAAATTTTATTTATTTTTTAATTACGCCGTTCAATATAATCGTATAATAATAATAGGATTTGATTCTTGGCTTTAATACAAAGAATTTAAGTCCCCTAAAGATTGAGTGCCTTACTCGGAATTGTTCTAATAATATTTCAAAGTTTTAATGTTATTAGCTAATAATACTTGAAATATATCAGTTTTCAAATAAGGCACAAAACCCATATGGGGATTACATAGCCAAGAATCATATCTTATTATTATTGCACGATTATGTTGAGCGGCACAATTAAAAAATAAATAAAATTCCTAAAATTTCAGGGTTTTTTCAATTAGTTTGCTGAAAAACTGCTTTTGTACTTTTAAGGAAATATCAACCGTGTCGTTTTAGCCACTTTCCCCAAAATTGACAACCGTTTCATATACAACAAGCAAATGAAGTCCAAATACAATGACGTGCCCCTTCAAGAAACCAAGTTATAGACTTAAAAAAATAACGTGTTTCACTTACATAAAATGTTAAAACTATATTGTGGATTTGCCAATATATATTCGCGAATGACACGTTTATGCGAAACCGCGTTAAAAGAAGAAATGATTATGAAATCGATTAGAGTCTGAAGCAAGTGTCGATTGAATCTCAAAGTTTCTATATTTATTAGGATGGGTTGCCCCGGAGAGTTCGCTCTCTCACGTGTGTATTAAGGAGTTTACGTTTGCTCAAGAGGAACAAAGGGTATAGGAAGAGAGTAACGGAAAGGCGAGCGACAACATTGGTAGCTTCGAAATTATACGATCGACGAGAGGTTGGTGCATCGGTGGTTTCAGGATTTTCTTCACAATGCATATATATATATATATATATATATATATATAGACCTAGATACAAGGACTGCATTCACCGCATTCTCGTGCAAAGGTACTGAATTACTCGACAAAGGCAATCGAGTACCACGCCAGAATTGTGAGTCTTTTACACAAACACACACGCGTGCACACTAAAACTGAGCTTTCCTCTCGTATAGACGTATCCAGGTATACGCGCGTGTGTGTGCACGATAAACATTTTCAATAATAACGTACGAGAGCGTCACGGAACGCAGCGTAATGAAGCGCAACTTGCGTGGAAATTTATCTGGAGCAACATTTGAGAGATGCATTGCTAGGTATTTAAACGGTAACGCGCATATACGAGATAGGAAATAGGCTGTAAGTTACAGGATGTAGATAGACAGAGAGAGAGAGAGAGAGAGAGAGAGCGAGAGAGTAAGAGAGGCACCCGATAGGATGGGAGAGAGTGTATAGACTGGTGCGCTCGCGCGCTAAGCGTCATTTTCGTGTACACAGTTAAATGGGGTCTACGTATAAGCTCGATGGGAGCAGTGTGTTATACGTTACGCATACACAGGTTTAATCTCTCGTATCTCAACAAATCCCCTAATACCGGGACAAGATCGCTTGATAATGTTAAGAGCTTGCATCGGTTATATTAAACCTGTGGACTGAACGTGATACTGACAAGATCATTGGATAATTGGGGGACTCCCCACGCCCCGCGTACACCCCGACTACACCTCCGAGGTTTACCGAAGAGACGTATCCATCACAATTTACACCTGATCCTTTAATATACCTCCGAGTTCTCCAGCCTCTCGTTTATTCGGTTTTCCTTTCTTTCGCGATTTAAACGGTGCAATCGTTTGCTTACGAAACGACGAGGAGGGCAAGCGAGAGATGTTCATACTGCATCTACGGTGGGCCGCGAACACCACCGCGGATGATTATTCGAATCGGGCATATGACCGTATAATACCACGGGAGTAAAATAGAAATGTGTAATAGTTGAAAAAACAAAGGGAGAAAGGTATATATGCCTCGGTTAAAATATTCAACGTATCGTTCACGGTTGGCAGAATTCCTGTGGCGCAATTTTAACGATTCCGTCGGGCGGGCGACCGGGTGATCCCACCTCGCCGGGAAGTTTCCGTCAAGCTCGGTGTTGTCCCACGGTGTTGTCGGGTTATCCAGCTCTCTCTCTCTCTCTCTGGCTAGCTCGAAAATCCAGAAACGAGTATACGCGAGAGGGGAAAAGAGCCGCGGAGGGTTGAAGTAGAGAGACAATCGAGACGAGTCGCACGAGTGATTGGCTATAAATTGCCACGGTTTGGTACTAGTTTCGCGTTGTCACGTTATCCCCTCCTCCTCTCCTCTCCCGCCACCCACACTCCCTCCCTCCCTCCCAACCCCCTCCCCCGCGCAGCTTTATTTTTCCCGACCGTGTGACGTCGAGGCACCGCGGGGGGGTTTTTTCCTCGCGTATACACTCGTATATGTATATATGTATATATATATATATATATATAGGTGTATATATATAGATACCGAAAAGAAGAGGACGGATACGCTCGAGCCAAAACGGGATTACATTTCGCTAGAATCTGCACTTCCGGACGCCAGATAGTACAGACCCGATATGTGACTGTCTGACGCCTCTGTAATCCCGAGCGCGCGGAGGATCCTACCGACAAAGTATTGCTTCCTTAAAAATTGTCACTTTTGGATCCTGCATACCCCCATCTCCACCTACCCCCCCCCCCCCCACACACACACACATCTATGTACGACCGTGTACGCGAGAAAAAGATATCTTTATACCCTCCTCGAGCACGAGCACCAGAATGTTCAACGTATTCTTTTATTTTACTTTGCGGATACGAAATTTATATTACGATGGGATATTTATTTAGTGGTGCTGATTTTATTTCTATTTTTATTCCCGGTATACGTATATATACCCGGATGAAAAGCCAAGAACAACGCTGGCGATATTGAGGTGGTAGAGCGTATCGTATCACCTACTTATTACAACTAGAAGCCATATTGCGCGCATCTATGCATTTATCTTCAGTTTCTTTTTTCGTATTTTAAATGTTTCAATTTTAGAGGAGGTTACGTATTTTTTCCACCGTTTTCATATAGACCGTTTCCATGTAGATAAATACAATTACCTCATTTCAAAACGAAAAATTATATCACGTTTTAAGAGGCTTCATTTCATCATTTTTTTAAAGGGGGATACGAATTGTAACTCCCGCAAATATTATTTTTTCACGTAAATTCGACGTGATTGTCAAATTGTAGTGATCCAAAAATATCGTAACTATATAAAGGAAAACTGAGAATTTTAAATATAAATGTGAAAAATCGACGATATGCAAGAAGCTTACGAAGTAAATTTCTCGAATTAATTTCATTTGGCAAAAATCTCGATGACTCAATTATAAAAATTAATAACAACGACGCTAATTTTTGTTTTACTTATCGCATTATTTAATTCGATGAAATTATGATAGTTTCTATAAATATTTGTGTTATACAAACGATACCATATTCCACGTCGCCAAAATATTTTGAAAATATCGCTTAGAATTACCTGGTGATAAAGGAATTTGCATACCCGAAATTGATTAATAAAAATATGAAGGGAAGGTGTGGGTGGTGGGCAATTCATTCGGTTAGAATATAGCCATTTAATATAAAAATAGGTCGTACCAAGAGCTCAATAAAGTGGAGGGAACAAGCGAAGAAACTCACTCTATTGCGGTGTGATACCGAAATAGCTGTTAGCCGAAACGATAACGCGCGCTTGCCCCGATCCTCCCACTCGTCTCTGCGCCACAAATCGTCCGTATTCTGGTTTGAAATTCGAAATATCCGACGTTGCGGTCTCTGTTTCTCAAATGTCGTTTTCGACGCTACAACAAGCGCGCGCGAAAACCGGCGCGTATATATATTCGGTTTCCCCGCTGCAACATTATTATTTTTCGAGGAGTACAGTTCGTTAACTCGACCGCGGTTCTCTACTCACTTAAGAGGAACCTAAAACGAAATTTCAGAATTTTTTTACTCATAAATTGACTAGAAAGATGGCTAATCCAAAAGAATAAATAGTAGAGCAGTAGTATATAGTGTATGATATGTATAGAGTAATCAAGATACTGTCGATTTTATAAATTAGGGGTAACCTGTTTTACGTATGGAAAACGTATCTCAAAATTTCGTAGTCACATTAAATTCACTAATTTTCATGTATTATAAGATATAACTTTCACCAATGGGTGTCTTGGGCAATGATCTAACTACTGCCATTCGAAATCTCTTGAAAAATGTGATCTTTTGAGCGGTGTTAGATCAAAATCAATTGTAGCGTGGTCGCCTTTTTTTTGATAATCAATTTTTTTTATATTTCCGGGTGTCCTATCTCTTCGAGATTTTAAAATTAAGAATTGTAACCTGGGTAGATAAGTTCTAAAGATTATTTTGAACAAAAATTGTATGTAATGTTTTTTTCAAAAAAATCAATAGATTTTGAGATAAATGGCTTAAAAAATAGCAATTTTTTTAAAAAATTGAAAAATTTACATTTTTTATGGCGGAATAACTCTTAGTCTAATTATTTTTAACACCTAAAAATTGTTTTCCATTTTCTGGAAGATATTTCCAGCCTGTTCTCAAAATTTGGTATATATAAATATATTTATAGTAATTATGTTTTATATATATAGTAATCCTTCAGATGAGTATCATAATTTTTATAGTGGTTGTAAAATTAAAAATCCACAATTATAAATGTTAAAAAATTATTTTTTTATAATTGTATAATAATAATTGTATTTTTAACAGCTTACAGAAGATTAGATTGATACTGAAAAAAGTGGAGATGCTTTTCTACCAATTTAACGTAACTGTTACATCATTATAAGTCAACAAATAAACATTTCTATTGATATTTCGGGCATTTTTTCCAGATATTTTAATCAAAAGTGGTCTTAATGGTTTAGACCCACTCTGGAAATTAATAAGCATTTTCTGACTATAAAAAGACATCTTTTAGACAGCATTAGGTTTCCAAAGTCCGGAGCAGAATTGCTGATTTTCACTATTTAAGGTTTAAATGGCTTACAAGAGTGTGACAGCTTACATTTATGTCTTTAAAAGTATTTTTAATTAAAAGTTCAGAAAATTTTACAAAAAAAGTCATATTTATGTTTATAGTAAAAAAGGAACCCCTTGGGAGCTACACATTTATGAAAATGGGCATATAATGCAAAAAAGTGCTAAAATGTCAACTTTGACTCTCTGTAAAAAATTCAGGAGAACTACTGGACACCTCTAAAACATATTCCCACTGTTATAGCAATATTTATGTTTTTCATCTTCGATTTCAGAGAGAACCACCTATATATGTATATAATATACGATCACAGCTGTTTTTATTATCTATTGTTATATGAAAGAGAGCTACGCCAATCGATGTAATTAATTCGTACGGGTAAGTAAGATGGAGGCGACGCTTTAGTTTCTCCGAAACCCTAAAACTAAAAACTCCATTTCTATACGAGTAAACATTTAGTAAAATATAAAAACATTTGATTACATTTAATTTAAAATTAAAGTAAATTAAATATTAATGCTCTTATAATATAATGGTTTTTAAACATGAATAATATAAGATAATGTATTTTTCGTATTGCACTGGCTATCGCAATAAAATTGTTCATCTATAAAATATGATGCTCAGTTATAGCAACTCAATTAAGGAAATGTCTATGTCAATAGATATTTGTGTCAATAGAAACAAAAAAAAATAGTTTATTTAAATAAATACGTTAATTAATTGCAGACAAACTAAGACGTACCAAAGTCAGCGTATCAAAGTCTACTTTTATCATCCCTACTTTATCAACCGAGTTAAATAAATAATTTTAAATATAAATAAAAAAATATTATAGTATTTGAAGAAAGTACGAGAAGTCGCGACTTTGTTTACAAACAATTAACCTCTCTGCAAAATTTGAGATTAAAATTCCAAGAAATCTCTTGACAAAAGTATAAAAATTAATAATCAATACTTCTCGGTAAGGGGTGGTTCTCGGAAAAACGATTATTTTTTAATTTGAAATTTTGCACAGAGGCTAATATTTATAAACGAAGACGCGTATTCTTGTACTTTTTCAAATATTAACGATTATTATTATTTATTATTAAATTCGTCGTTTAACTCGGCCGGTAGGGTAGGGAGGATAAAAGTTAAGTTCGGAATACTCTTAAAAAGTGGGTTACCGACCGAGTAAAAAAGATGCAGAATACAGAACTGCACTCGATAATTAAATGATAATTCTTTAAAGTTTGAAGTTGATACAATAATTAGGACACTATAAAAAATTTTTACACCGAAAATGACGACTTTCCGATGTAAAAAAGTAACTAACCAGGTAAGCCACCTCCTTAATAGTAAATGTATACATAAATTTACTTTTCCTAAATCCATGTTTAAACAGGGAATCAAAGCTAAGTGTTATCCTCCCTACCTTATCGACCTCGAAAATCACATAAAATTAGTTATAATAAAAAAGGAAGTTAATTTACGCGAACCGTGGAGAACAGTCCCCTTCCTTTATTAATAATCTATTTTTCTTTAAAATTTGAAGGAAAAATATTGACTAGTTTTCGAGAAAACCCTTACTAAGAGTCTTGACATGCCTTTTAATTATTCGAGCGTATATAACCTCCAATTGCACGAAATTATCCTAAATTTCGGTAAGGGATTTCTCGAGAACCAATCAATATTTTTGCTTCAAATTTTAAAGACAGATGGAATATTAATAAAGAAAGGGAACTGTTCTTTAAGGTTTACGTAAATTGACTTCCTTTCTTAATTATAACTCATTTTTGAAATAAAAAAATAAAAATGATTATGCAGTCTTGGCTTATAAGTTAATACCTTCAATTCTTGTAACACGTAAAGCTAAGTACCCGATTACGGGGCAATGGAATAATAGGTAGATACCAATACAAATACGTTAAAAATAATAATTGTTGGCATTTTATACAAGTACACGTTGTACGTATTTCATAATATTCTACTATTATATTTGGATCGTTGCAAGTTTATGACAAAAGCAAATATTAAGTTTATGTCTTTGAGTGAGATTTATGTTTCGGTTCTTATAACTTTTATTCGTCAAAGATATTCAGTAATACCTAAGTTGAAACAAACGTGAGAAAGTTTTGGTGGAATGAAAAATAAAACTAATGTTCAAATAAGTGTATTTTATTAAAGATTATTTTAATGTAATAGATTTTACGAGTTTTTTTATATAAATTTTATTTTTTTTATGAATATCTCACAAGTACAACTCTAGAGAACTACTATTTGAAAATACCTAAATTCACAACGTGTTTTCATATAATAAAATAAAAATAATAATTTTTGTACCTGTTTTATCAGTTTGTGGAATTTATAAATCGTAGATTTTTGGCTTATTCGTAAATTAAAAGAGATAAATAACAAATAATGTGAATATTACAATAATATAAATAATTAAATGGATATTGATTGGTCAGTTTCGCTCAAAGTTTTTCCACTATAGGGGTTAATAATACTTCCTTATAAAAATATTGATTGTTATTTGCTTTTACAATATCATCAGATCAATTTTATATTCACATTCTGAATCTAATAAATAGTTTTTTTTATTCAAGCAGATTTAATCTTTATTTTAGATTATTATGTTATGATAAATAGTTAATAACTATATAGCATTCGTTTAAAAATCAGTAGTAAATAGCTTATTGATAGATATAAAATGATTAGTATTAATTTCAAAGTATTAAGAATAGTACAATTTTTACTTAGGAGTATACTATACATTTATTTATTCGTTCATTTTTGTCAATTATTTTGCTTTCTTATTAATTTTAGAAGGACAGATCACGTCCTTTGGATCACGGATCTTATCCAAACTTTAGGACTTGCTTTGTAATATAAAAATATGAAATAGACAGAATTTTAGAATGCCATGAGTATTTTTACCGAAGTATGTAAATAAAGGAAAATATTAAATAATAGATGCTTTACTCGCTTTTAATCGCTTATAACGACTAAATAGAGATACTCGAACAAAAGTTTAAAAGAAAATTTGGATCCAGTGGTTTGAATTTAAAAAAAGAAACTCAAATCCATGTATTAGATCGAGAGTTATTGCAACAATAAGAAATGTAGCAATATTTAGCTACAAAATTAAAAATTCCATTTTGAGCTAAAATTTGATGCATTTCTTATTTATTTTATAGTTCTCGATCTAATAAACGGATTTGGGCTTCTTTTCTTAAATTCAAACCACTTTTGAGTAAAAAAAGAAGCCCACTGAACTTGAGTAAAAGATGCTGTCTAATTTTATCGCTTTTGTGAATTTGCAAGTCTTTAAAGTTAAACAAAAACAAATCTATTTGTAAGTACCATTCCACATACAGAGATAGGTGTATTTTTCTGTCCTGTGAAGGATACCTTTTGCGAATGGTTGTCTAACTTTAAGTGCCTGTACAGTATTTTTTTTAAGTTAATTGATTATTTCAAACTAAAAAAAATATAAGGCACTTCTATGTATATAGCGGTCGTGCCTAATAAGTAAATAGTTTTCTTAACTTATGTATTAACAATACAATGTTATGTAATTTTTCATTTGGACCTTTGTTTCGTCCTGCAATCGAGCTGCAATATTTTTGCAGATTATTCGTTAAAGTTTAATTGGTGTTCATTCAACGACATTTCTTATTTTAATTAATTAGAACTCTCAGTCATTATTTTCGATTAGGTAAGGATTAAGTAAAGTGGATAATGCACAAAGTGTATTGAAACGAAAAATCTCGTAACACATGATCAAGTAGCCAAATAAGTTAAGCGGCTATATATACTCACCTTGATAAAGTAACGAACAACAAAAAGAAAAATACAAATGGGAGAGATATTTTTATATCTCGTAACATCTGAAAGCAGAACATTAATTTAGTGGGTTGAAGGATAACGTTGGTCAATAAATACTTCTAAACGTCAAATATACAAAGTATCTCGTTGAACACGAGGGGAATAGTAAAATATTCAACGAAAAAGTTGGAGAAATTTTTAAAAGACAAGATCAAGACACTTATCTTTACAAGAATGGCGTGAAACGTGACCGAGCAGTCGGATTACTTTGTATCGCGAGTCGCGACAACCTTTCCACCATCTCCTTCACCACCACTACACATTTGTGAATTTTATCGCATATTTTCACTGCGGTCCACCAGCGATCTTTCACATCGGAACCGCTTGTCCTCCCACAATCACAACAACTAACGATCATTTCCTCATATACATTAACTTGCGTTTGAAAATTAAATACACCAATTTTACAAAAACTCAATCAATTCTTACTTGCTTACAGTTTACATTAAAAATAATGAAATTGATCTACATTTCAAATGCAACAGTAATATCGAATATATTTTTGCTTCGATTGCAATTATGATAATATTTCAGTCCGTATATATATATTTAAAATATTAAATCTTGCGTATATCCTGTAGAAAAAATATTAAGCTTTTTGAAATTCTTGATTAAATAATTAAAAATGTTGTAGCTGAAAATTTAACCGGGAAATTTTCAGGGAAACTTAAAATATCTTATGTTGTTCTTTGCGTAACTCCTCAATTAAGCTTTTTGATAGACCATTTTATACACTCTATTCTTCCATGAACTTCCCAGACTTTATGAAGTTTTTTAAAGCTCCTGAGATTAAATTCAACAAATAGTCTAATTGAAATAAAATGTTAATTTTACGAGACTTTCATTTAATTTTGACTTTTAGAATAAATTTAAATACGTTTATGTCCACGCTGTTTTTATTTTATTTATATTGTAAATATATGTATAACGTAATGAAATAAATTTTTTCGGTATGTATAATATTCTTAATGTTCGACTTTGTCTACCGTTTTTTAAAATAATAAGATAATTCAATATTAATAAGAATTTTATAAATATTATATCGAAAAATAAACTCTTCGATCTTACGTGTTGTGTATAAGTTATGTTTTACGGATGTTATGGATTATAATTTATTAACAAATATTATTCTTTTTCTCTTCTTCTTTACTATTTATATTACATCGTTTATTGTTAAAAAATATTTTAAGTGCTTCAATGTGATAAAAGTTTAAAAAAATAAAAGTTGAATTGCATTGGCTGTGTGCATGATGTTCAAGGGGACAAGCCTGGGTTAAAATAAAAAAATAACTGTTCAGTATTAATAATTAATAATTTTTTTATAACAATTGAAAACATTTCTTAATTTTTTAAACAAATTATGTTATTATTAACTTTTATTTTTAAATTTTTGGACAATTTATATGTTATATAACTATTTTAATTAATTATGAGACTTCGCATTCTCATTTTTTCCATAATACAATTACCGCAGGATATCTCAGCATCTACTTTAATGAAACATGTAATATACATCAAATAATTAATTATTTATTTGTTTTTTTCTTTAGCCCTAAACAAGACTTCTAATAATGAAAAATTACCCCACTAGCGATTGGGAATTTTTAGAAAAATACTCTCTTTATCTGTTTCTCTTTTTTTATATTAAAATATTAGGTAAATAATATTTTATAAAATGGCCTATTATTCAATTACTGCAAGAACAAATCCTTTTTTGTTCTTAAATATGGTCTTTGTTTATGAATAAATTACTTTCTGTTTAGCAAATAATTTCTTAATAGTTAGAGAATATAACTTGAAGAAAATAATGATTCCCAAGTAAAAAAAATATGTACAGACTATATATGAATTATATCTAGATGACTGCATATAATCTTCATGGAAAATTGAACATATATAATCTTTATAACTACTATATAGAATATATATTTAATCAACATACATAATCTTTATATGACTTATATACTGTTGTTATAAAGTTTATATAAAATATGCTAAAAAAATATTTATATTTAATAAATTCAAAATTTATTACATTAATAATTAAGTAATTGAGATTCCACATAAAATTATTTTATTGATAAAACCAAACGGTATAAATACTCGTACATACATACATTACTCAGATTAACGTCTTTCGTGTGCATTTGGCATTAAACACACATAGTGATCCACAAATAAAACTTTACCAGTA
Source organism: Theocolax elegans (assembly GCA_026168455.1). Lineage (NCBI taxonomy): Eukaryota > Metazoa > Arthropoda > Insecta > Hymenoptera > Cerocephalidae > Theocolax > Theocolax elegans. The sequence continues at coordinate 50,024,271 of CM047430.1, read as the reverse complement.
ATTTGATTTAATGGTACTATATAATACGAATAAGTTAGACGAACTGGTATCAAAATATCATGTAGATCTAATTTAATTTGATTATGTATCGTATATTTTTCATTATAATTGCGCACATACTCTCTTACAATAGCGAAAGCGGAATTATTTGCTTGAATGAAAAACTGAATAATGCCGAACTGTGTTTTACAATTCCAGGTTACAATTGAATTTTGTCGCTTATTCTGTCGTTTGTATAGTGATGATGTAAATATTTCTTTTCCTATGACAGCTCTAGTAAAAACTTGAGTTATACTATTATTAATAACAATAGATTCTGTAATATTAAACATTTGTAGCACTTCTAATTCATGTATAGTTAAATTGTGTTTTACAGGTTTCCCTAGTACTGATTGCATACTGCATTCATTTTCATTGTCAATATTGACTTTTAATAAATCTTTTAAAATATAACGCACATTTAACAGATTTAAAGTGTTTATAATTTCCATATCCACTTTGTTAGGTCCATGATTCAATTTTTTCAAGTGTCCTATAGCGTCTTCAAAAGAAAAAGCAGACCATGTCCATAAAGGGCCCCATTTTCTCACGCAGTATGCCATATGTGTTAGCTGATGAACGTTAAAGGTACATTTTTCTAATCCATATAAACTTTCAATATTTTGTGCAAATAAACCGAGCAATGACTCTGCAATATTTATTTGTTGTAGATGAATTTTTTCTTGTAACAAAATTCTCGTTCCATGTGCTAATAACAAGAAATGTCTATAATATTTTTCGGGCAATCGATTTTTTAATATGATGGGAAAATAAAAAAGTAAAAAATCTCTTAATTGTGACGCTTTTAAATATTTCCGATACTTGAGAATAACTGGAAGTCGAATTACAAAATCTGGTACTACAATTAATTCTATTTCTTTGTTTATCTGATTTTGAACTTGATTTTTAATATAAAATTCTTTTTTCTTATTCTTTCCATCAAACCATAAACTAATAAGCATTCTAACAACTCCTAACAATATAGCATGCATATAATCGACGACAAAAGATGAAGCACAATCAAAGTAAGGTATCGTTGCTGTAATCGAAACTCCTTTTACTCCATTCAAATGATGTAAATCATTACGTATTACCTCATTAGCTTGCTCCAAAATACTATTTTTCGTACGAAGTGGAGGTTCATTTGGCAAAATAGGATACACACGCGTGTGACCTAACCCTGTCGAACAGCAAACACCAGGATGCTCACATAGTGTACAACCATATGCACCGTTGTATTGCATTATGTTTTGTACAGTAGCTCTTGCTGAAGCATCTAAAGTAGCAACTGGTCCAAAAACTTTACTGCACTCGATAGAATTTGTTGACTTATTAAACCATTCAATTCCGACATTATACAAAGATTTCAAAGATTCAACAAACGGCTTCAAGAAAGAATTCATTGGAGGTTTGCTACAAGTACTATAATATAAACCAACTATAAATTGGTAGGATTTTCTTTTATTTACTGGTATATTTAAAATTTTAACCTGTACTGGCCATATTTGTCCATTTGAACTCTGCGAAACTGGTGCTCCATCAGTATTCCATAATAAACACACGTCATATTTACCATTAAGAGGACCTTCTTTTAGTTTTTTATACTCTCTTGCTGTCGTAAAATCGTATATATAGTTTTTTTTCAGTTTTTTCAATTTCCATATTATGCTCATCTATTAGATTCTTTAGATCCCTGACTTCAAAAGCATCTTGGATAAGCTTTTGTAAACTATATTCAATAAATAAATCATAATTTTGATTGTTACCACAATTGTTGCATACTGCTGTCGATGCAGATGATTCTGAAAGACCTATATATTGAGAACAATCAGCACAAAATTGGTGTTTTTTAACATTTTTATCAAAAGGAGTTAAAGTTTCCAATAATTTTAAAAGTTTATATTTTGTTCTCGGGAGATTATGCGGTTTTGGTAATAACTGATCTAATAATATTAATAAATTTTTCAATCCTTCCTTTGTTAAGTTATTAAAAAAAAAAATCTAATATCAAATTCACCGCTTCGCCAACAGTCACTGTTGCTGAGTTGTACAATACTTGTTTTATCCAGGCTTTTTCATTATTTGTTTCCATAAAATTATCATCATTCAGAAAACAATCCTCTGTTTCAAATTCATCATTAAATTCTGCTGTAGTGTTTGATGTATCCGAATCATAATTATTCTCAGTAAACAAACACTACAAAATTATTAGTTTATAATGTGTATTAAATATTTAATGAAAAAATCAACAATATAAAAATTACAAAGAAATAAACAAGCAACGGGTTATTATTACATAATTACCTCACTGTTATCATCTTCGTTAAAAAACTCTTCTATCGGTGAATCTAAATGCATATTTTGATTTACATTGTCATTTTGATTCCATCTTCTTAAAGTACTCAAAGGAATGTCCATGGACTAACAAGGGTATAAGAATTATTAAGTAATTTATTCTGTCAATTAATAAAATTAACAAATATATTTTCTTATTTATTAATAAAATATTCTCTAACCATTTCATTATCTTTCACGTAATTCTTATAAGTTTTTCTTGATTTCATGTTTTAAAAATGATGTAATCGCAAATTTGACAGTTATTTGCACTGAAATATGCCGTATATAACATTGACTGAATCGATGAGTCGTTAAGTATATAGCAGACAGTCAAATGTTATAAACAACTAAAAATTTAAAATAGTCGTATTAAAATATAACAAATGTTTTAATTGCAAAAATGCATTGCATTAAGAATTTAGAAATGCAATATTTAATCGACTGCAGTGACACATCAATGTGTATTGTATACAAAAGATCAATTGTTATTGATACAAATTGTGATTCGCAGTTATTGCCGGGAGAAAAAATTAAGTTTTTGTATCCTGAGGATAGTTCTAAAGGTCGCTTATATGACGGACACATTATTTCTAGTAATCGTAAGTAAGATTAATTAAAACTAGCAAATAACCAATATTCTTCTTTAATAATTGATTACTATTCAATGGTTCTAATTTATATATATTTATACACACATAATTAAATATTTGTGCTATAACCTAATTTAATAACCTATTTTCGGTTTGTTAGGTGATGAGGAACCATTGCTAAAAATCATGGATTCAATTATAAAGGAGAGAGTCAAAGAAAAATCACAATTAAAAAATAAAAACAAAAAAGGAGAAATTACTAATAAGGAGCATGAAAAAATGGAAAACGATAAAGAACATACAAAAGTCAAAGTACAGTTATATAGTTTTAAATTAAATAATATGTAAAATGTAATTATAGATGTGCAATGATTTAATTATAATTGAATTAATGTTCTTAGAAACCTGGTAAATTGCATCAACGCCAAATATTACAGGAAATAAACGAGAAGAACGATAGAACGGAAAGTAATTTTTTTACGAAATATAGATCTGGAGTTGACATTCCAAACAGTATTAATGAAGAAATTGACGATATCAAAATAGACATTATTAGTCAATTTAACAAATATGAATCTGACAAAAAGAAAATAATTTGTGTAAGTTTAAAAATAAAATATTGAATTTATTTTTGTATTAATATATAATCTAAAAGTAATATTTTTAATGTATTTTATTTACAGAAATTAGATTCTTTAAAATCAAGATTAAATAATATAACCGAAACGATCACATCCGATAAAGATAAATTCGCGGATTGTACTGATCCTACGCTAAACGCGAAGAGTGTAAGAATTTATTGAATTTCTACCAGTTTTTTAGAATTCTTATAAAAACTGTTGATTGTACCTATTCACATTATCTTTTTGCAAATTTAATTGAATGATTTTTTCTCAGAGTGCACCTCATCGAATATCACAAAATAGATCATTTGGAATGCCAGTAATTTCAGATGATGACGATGATATTGAATCTCTTGCCGAAGATGCCGACATAGTATGAATAATTTTAACTATTGTTGAAAAATAAATAAATAATTACAATTATAAACTAACAATTAATAAAATTAATTTTACAGCCTATGATGCGAAAGGAAGATTGCTATCAAGAAATAAAGAATACTAAATGCTCACAAGAGTTAAATATTTTGGAAAAGATGGATTCTATAAATGATAATGATTGTGCCAGTAATACCTCTGAAGTATGTCTCAAATATATAATAAATTGATAATTAAGTCTAAAATATATACATAAATTACATAATAAATCTTCTTTTACAGGAAGTACTTAAAGTAAAAAAGAGATCTTGTGAGTTCAATTTGAGTATAGAAAATGATTTGTTTGACACTGATGATCATGTAAATTTTTATAATATTTTACAATTCAACAAATTGAATCATGATAACATCACCATATTAAAATGTACTTTTTAATTTATTATTACCTATAGTATCACCAAGACATGGTAACATTAAAAAAAAATGCAGTACCTGTTCGTAAATGTTCCACGATTGTCGATAACCTGTACGATTTTTCTGACGAAAATGATAAAGAAAATGAGCAAAGTGTTCTTTCGTCCACCAGTAAACCAATAAGTACTTGCAGTACAAAAAAGGTAGATTTCAAAATAAGTGCTTATAGGTTTCAACAATTTCAAATAAAAATTTATCTTTTCGTTAGTGCACATCTCAACTCACTTTAACAAAATCAGAAACTACCGGCGATGATGAATGGACTTTATGTAATAAATTTATTATGATAAAATTGTAGTAATAAAAATAAAACTAGAGCATATTACTAAAAAATTGATTTCAGGTGAAGGAGTTAATACCTAATTCCGGTATCTATATTAAAAAAATCTATTTAACAAATTTACAAAATATTTCAAAAAAATCCACCGAACTAGCTAGAGGCTTGTTTAAAGGAATATTTACGGATGATGCCCTAAAGATGTGTACACTGACTGGTACAAAAGCCAAAGGCATAGGTAAAGGAGGTGAAATTCGTCCAAAATTACACACACTCGCAGTAGACACAATTTTAAGTACGTTTATGAAATTATTTACACGGATATTTAATACAAGGTTTTTATTATTATATTTTTATACAATAGCTTATGCACAAAAATATGGAACGTATCAGAATCCAAAATGGGAATTTCAGAGCAGACAGCAAAATAAATCTAGCGTACGATCAATGCTACAGGAAATTAAAAGTGCAAAAGAACTAAATGCCATAAAGAAAAAAAAATTTGAATAAACAAATTTTTCGACACCTTTAATAATGTGTTAATTTTGGATGTGTTCTGTGCATTGCTGTCCAACTTAATTGTTTGATTATTTAATTGTTAATGTAATAAATTATGTATTTATTAAAAATAAATCTCTTTTTTAGCAGATTTTCTATCATGTATAGTAGTTATAAAGATTATACATATATTCTATATAGTAGTGATGTAGAAATAAAGATTCTATACAGTTGTTATAGAGATTATATATCTTCTATATAGTAGTTATAGTGATTATATATATTCCATATAGTATTTATAGAGATTATATATGTTCATTTTTCCATGAAGACTATAGGCAGTCATCTAGTCATAATTCATACATAGTCTGTATATATTTTTTTTACTTGGGTTCTTAGAAAATTTATAAATGCAAGGAAAACTCTTATTTGATGTTAATTGTAATACAAATAAATTATTATTTACAAATATGTGAAAATTTGATCTTAATTTATTAATTTTTATTAATTTTGTTTAATATAATCATATTTAATTTAAAAATACATGTCAATTGCGAAAACTGATTAATTCACTAAACACGTATCAAAATTACAATTCTTAATTGTAAATGATTCGCATCTTAACTATAAATAATTTAAATATAATGTGCACCTTGCCAAATAAAGTCATAAAAAACTTTATTATTTAGTCATGTGCGTTTCTTATAATAATCAGATAATATTCAATAAAATTTACGAAACTACAGCCTTCATAAAAAAAAATTACTATTTTTATGCAGTGCTTAAGTGGAAATGTTATCAGCTAATATAGAAGTCTGACTATGGGCGTATTATTATAACTGCCTATATTTCAAGGACAGGTACATTATTCTCCAAAATATTCAAAATATCTCGGCCAACAATATAAAATAATAAAATACGTTCTCAAATAATTGACGAATTACGTTAAAAATATTAGTTAACACGTGTTGTACCACGATATAATTTCGAAACAATCCGTAAATTAATTAACTCATCACCCGACGTAATTGTTGTTAAATTTAATGAACGCCGAAATGAAATAAATACGTCTACGAAGCAGAGTGGTCGATTTCTCGCATCAAACACGTGTCAGTAGTCAGTAGTCGAAATAATAAATAATGATACTCCCACGGGGAGTTTGAACCCGCGGTGCGGAATCGCATTATAACGTACGCGTATATACGTAGATCAACGCAGCTATAAGCTATTCGGTAATATGTATATGTATATGCGATAACCCAAAAGCAACGTCAATAACAATTTCACTTGCGAAAGCTGAATTCGAAAAGGCCCGTCTGTCAGAATAGGAGAGGCATATCCGCGACGATCGCTGAGGCTGTCCGTGTTCTACCTCTCCCTCTTCGGTCTGAAGAGAATGACAGGTACTGTACTTCCTACGCGTATATACGAGATAAACGAGTGAATGTGCGTTTGATTTGGAAGCCGCGATTTCGGTTAAAATGACAGTGGTCGTGGACAACGCGTTGAAATCCTCGCTAAGCGAAATTGTTTACCGAAGGCACGACGAGTCGCGCTTATAACCCACCGAGCCGGTCCGTGAATTTCATTACGCGTCGCCGGATGATTTTACCTCGGTAAGTTTAAACGTCGAATGCGTGTGCGTGCGCGTCATCTCTATTCCCCGTGACTGATGTGCCTTCGAGTTTAACGCATACTCACTTCCACGGATAATTATCAAAATCGGTATATTATGTTATTCGATTTTTACTTTGTTTTTTATCGCGCGTTAGTAATTTTTAGGTTTTTTTTCGCGATTGATATTTATGACGAAACCGGTGATATAAGTTCAATCGTTGCTATCGTTGTATTCATATTTATAACGGTTATTAAATCGTCAATAGGCTTGTTAACGTTAATTTATTTTTAATAAAAAAGTGTTGATATTGTTAAATGAAGAGATAATATTGACTTTTTTTTATTAAATTTTCTATTCTCGTCATTTTAATGCAATGAATCTGTATGAAAAATGCAAATATAAAAATAAAATCACACGATGTCTATTAATTACACATTTAAAACGAAAAGATATTTTTTTCGTGTAAAAATGTTTATGAATTGAACAGCATACCGACCTGTACATACCTACCTATACGTATAAATCCAACAAATATGTCCGTTCAACCGAAAATTGATGTATATTTTCGTAGCTTCATTTTGAGGATAACCAGACAGCTTATCAATCAAATATGATATTTAACTACATATATATGAATAATTTTATTAAATTAATATTGATTATCAATTATTTCTATCATCGAATTAATCAATAGTCAGTGTTTTGAATTACGCTTATGAATTACAGAATTAAATAATATATCTACAATTTATTTATATATAACACTTCTTACTGACGGATGGTTCAACATTATTTATTATACGTAGAATAATCGAAAATACACGTATAAGGCCTCGATAAATTAATAGTTTATGTTCAAAAAATAAATGAATCCTACTCTCATATGTGCAAAACTAAAACATTTCTATCTGAGCGTTTAAAGGTAACAACTTGTTAAACATCAATCTGGGAATTGATCAGATTTAAATTCATCGTGTGCGACATATGAGCAATCGCGCTCATTGTCCGACAAAATTGGTAATATAAAATTAATTGAAGTGATTTTCATGGAGAGGAAAAAACGGATTGTTTCGATCACGAACCGATCGAGACTGTTTTAACCGCCGCGAGTTGCGGTTTGTGTGATTGGACCGATGGTCGTATCGTCGATTTCCCCAGCCCATAGACTTCGACCGATTTTTCAATTGGAAAAGATTTAATCACTACAACACGTATCCAAAATTCCACTTCTTCATTGTAAATGAGTTCGCATCTTAACCTATAAATAATTTAATAATTGTGCACCTTGCCAAATAACGTCATATAAAGCACTTTATTATTTAGTCATGTGCCTTTTCTTATAATAATCAGATAATCTTCAATAAAATTTACGATCACTTACAGCCTTTCATATATACACACAATACATTACTATTTTTTATGCAGTGCTTAAGTGAAATGTTATCAGGCTTAATTATAGAAGTCTGACTATGGGCGTATTATTATACCCTGCCTATATTTCAAGGACAGGTTACAATTATTCTCCAAAATATTCAAATATTCTCGGCCAACAATATAAAATAATAAAATACGTTCTCAAATAATTGACGAATTACGTTAAAATATTAGTTAAACACGTGTTGTACCACGATCTAATTCGAAACAATCCGTCCATTAATTAACTCATCACCCGACGTAAATGTTGTTAAATTTAACTGAACGCCGAAATGAAATAAATACGTCTACGAAGCAGAGTGGTCGATTTCTCGCATCAAACACGTGTCAGTAGTCAGTAGTCGAAATAATAAATAATGATACTCCCACGGGGAGTTTGAACCCGCGGTGCGGAATCGCATTATAACGTACGCGTATATACGTAGATCAACGCAGCTATAAGCTATTCGGTAATATGTATATGTATATGCGATAACCCAAAAGCAACGTCAATAACAATTTCACTTGCGAAAGCTGAATTCGAAAAGGCCCGTCTGTCAGAATAGGAGAGGCATATCCGCGACGATCGCTGAGGCTGTCCGTGTTCTACCTCTCCCTCTTCGGTCTGAAGAGAATGACAGGTACTGTACTTCCTACGCGTATATACGAGATAAACGAGTGAATGTGCGTTGATTTGGAAGCCGCCGATTTCGGTTAAAATGACAGTGGTCGTGGACAACGCGTTGAAATCCTCGCTAAGCGAAATTGTTTACCGAAGGCACGACGAGTCGCGCTTATAACCCACCGAGCCGGTCCGTGAATTTCATTACGCGTCGCCGGATGATTTTACCTCGGTAAGTTTAAACGTCGAATGCGTGTGCGTGCGCGTCATCTCTATTCCCCGTGACTGATGTGCCTTCGAGTTTAACGCATACTCACTTCCACGGATAATTATCAAATCGGTATATTATGTTATTCCGATTTTTACTTTGTTTTTTTATCGCGCGTTAGTAATTTTTAGGTTTTTTTTCGCGATTGATATTTATGACGAAACCGGTGATATAAGTTCAATCGTTGCTATCGTTGTATTCATATTTATAACGGTTATTAAATCGTCAATAGGCTTGTTAACGTTAATTTATTTTTAATAAAAAAGTGTTGATATTGTTAAATGAAGAGATAATATTGACTTTTTTTTATTAAATTTCTATTCTCGTCATTTTAATGCAATGAATCTGTATGAAAATGCAAATATAAAAATAAAATCACACGATGTCTATAATTACACATTTAAACGAAAAGATATTTTTTTCGTGTAAAAATGTTTATGAATTGAACAGCATACCGACCTGTACATACCTACCTATACGTATAAATCCAACAAATATGTCAGTTCAACCGAAAATTGATGTATATTTTCGTAGCTTCATTTTGAGGATAACCAGACAGCTTATCAATCAAATATGATATTTAACACATATATATGAATTAATTTTATTAAATTAATATTGATTATCAATTATTTCTATCATCGAATTAATCAATAGTCAGTGTTTTGACTTACGCTTATGAATTACAGACTTAACTAATATATCTACAATTTATTGTATATAACACTTCTACTGACGGATGGTTCAACTATTTATTATACGTAGAATAATCGAAAATACACGTATTAAGGCCTCGATAAATTAATGTTTATGTTCAAAAAATAATATGAATCCTACTCTCATATGTGCAAAACTAAAACATTTCTATCTGAGCGTTTTAAATGTAACAACTTGTTAACATCAATCTGGGAATTGATCAGATTAAATTCATCGTGTGCGACATATGAGCAATCGCGCTCATTGTCCGACAAAATTGGTAATATAAATTAATTGAAGTGATTTTTCATGGAGAGGAAAAACGGATTGTTTCGATCCCGAACCCGATTCGAGACTGTTTTAACCGCCGCGAGTTGCGGTTTGTGTGATTGGACGATGGTAGTATCGTCGATTTCCCCAGCCCATAGACTTCGACCGATTTGGTTCGCAATTATATAAGGGTCTCCGGTCAATCCTTCATACGTTTTGTAAAGGATCAGATATGCGCAGCATCCTAGGTATTAAGTATTTTTAAAAAAAATTATATGAACGCTCTCGATTAAAATTGAAAGATATAAAAACCTACCAAACGAGTGTTACGATAATATCGATAATTTCTTGTCCATTTTCTTAATGAATTTCTGTTTTGTTACAAAATCGTATTATTTCAAGGAGTAACGATATACAATATTATAATAAAATGTAAAGGAGGCTGCCTACGGATAGGTAACACATAAAGGACTGAAGGGGAATAAACAAAAATAATGCTATCTTTTAGACATTATAAAATTATGAATATTAAGTCGATAATTTAATTGGTAAAGTAAAGGAAAAATTAGTAACTTCGAAGTAAACATTGAAAAATTAGTGGCCAAGTCAAGATTTAATTATTCTAAATATGATTAAATCAACTTATAAAAATTTTCTTTTTCCATAAAAGTAAATTTTATATATATGCACATATTTTATACTTTCTTCGTGTTTTGATGAATTTTATAAATTTTCTATGAATATTTTGTATGAGATTGCAGCGGATACTCGTAAACATCCTCATTTTTGATTACTTGATTGGTGTAACGCTTAAGGTGCCCAGTTAACATATCTTTTTTTCTTCATCTATTATTACAAGTTGCATTCCCTTTGTGAAGTATTAGCGACAATTACATTTACATAATTATCTACTAGTTATTATTGAAGTACATATGGAGCATTCCATGTCAAGTCAGCAGATCAAAATTTCAAAGTTGCTGAAATTTTGGGAAATGGCTCCTTTTCCTACCTGGAATATGTAAAAAAAATTTTAGATGTTTAACTTAAATATAAGAGTTATTAATAATCAAAAAACACAAATTTTGATATTTTTCATTTACATATCCAATTTTATTGATCTTATAACACAGAATATATTAATCCTACAAGAAAATGAGTAAGATACTTTTTAATTGGAAATTACTTGAAAATTTTAACAAATGTCAATAACAATTATTAATTAAATCCTAATAACATATTACTGGACTAAAACGCATAAAAAATCACATTTCTTATTTTTAACATTGTTTGACATGAAAGAAATCACTCAAAAAATCACAGATGCTAGTAATTATATGTACTTTGTGTGTGCCGAGTCCCATAGTGGCAAAATCAACTGGATAAGAGAAATAAATTATTGAAGTTTAATTAGTAAATTTATTAAAATTGAAACCTGGCAATACTAGCGTATCATGGTGCTTTCTATACATCCTACTGTATTTCAAATATTATTAACCCCACAATTGTAGTAAATAATATCAAAAAAACGCCTTCAAGGTAATCTATAATGTTTATTGCAACTACTAGTTGTATTATTAAGTGCAAGTACATGCACTATGATCGCTATTGATAAAAATAATAGTTGTTATTTTAAAATTACTAATTAAACAAGTTACTACTATTTCAGTACTAATTAAACTTCAATAATTTATTTCTCTTATCCAGTTGATTTTGCCACTATGGGACTCGGCACACACAAAGTACATATAATTACTAGTATCTGTGATTTTTTTGAGTGATTTCTTTCATGTCAAACAATGTTAAAATAAGAAAATGTGATTTTTTAAGCGTTTTAGTCCAGTAATATGTTATTAGGATTTAATTAATAATTGTTATTGACATTTTGTTAAATTTTCAAGTAATGTCCAATTAAAAAGTATCTTACTTATTTTCTTGTAGAATTAATATATTCTGAGTTATAAGATCATTAAAATTGGATATGTAATGAAATATATCAAATTTGTGTTTTTTGATTATTAATAACTCTTATTATATTTAAGTTAAACATCTAAAAAATTTTTTACATATTCCAAGTAGGAAAAGGAGCCATTTCCCAAATTTCAGCAACTTTGAAATTTTGATCTGCTGACTTGACATGGAATGCTGCATATACATACCTACATGTAGTTTATTTACATCTTATTATATTATATTTATATATTCATTTTATTATTTATATATTTATTTATTTATATATTTTATTGCATATCATATGTATACACATTTTATTTGTGAATTTTAAATTTTTTGTTTCAGTTTATCATTTCTAGTAACTTGATGTTTTTTCCAAATTTAATTTTGTTATTTAAGATGTCCTTATAGTTGTTTCTTAGGTCTAAATCTTACGGTTTTTTTTGTTTCGTAATGTTGACATTTTATTAACAGGTGTTCTATATGTTAATCGAGTCTTGCAGTGCTGACATTCATTCGGTTAATTTTTACTTATTAACAGTTGGTGAATTACTTGTGTATGTCATAAACGTAGTTTAGTAATAATTATTTGGTTACTTCTTTAAATTTGTCTGCGATATATTTATTGTATGATGAAGTTGTAATTCTTATTATTATAATAGTGTGTTTCATTTCTGTTTGCCAAAGTTTGTTCCAAAATTTATTATATTTTACATTTACTAGTCTATCTATTTCTTCTGTGTTTATTATATTACTTTGGCTAATGAATTTATTGTTCAGCTATGGATAATTTCTGCTGCTTGCAAAGTAGTGCTTAATTTATTAAATGCGTATCGGACGTAAAATATTAAAACATTTAACCATCGAGGTTTCCTATTTCTATTTATCATTGATTCCGTGGTTGTCTTTCGAAGAAATGACTTCGTTTGATTATCGAAGGTAATAACCCTTCATTTAGTAAAACAACGATTACAATTAATAATAAAAGTAAAACCTTTTTCTACGACCAATAAAAAATATTAATTAAATCCTAATAACATATTACTGGACTAAAACGCATAAAAAATCACATTTCTTATTTTTAACATTGTTTGACATGAAAGAAATCACTCAAAAAATCACAGATGCTAGTAATTATATGTACTTTGTGTGTGCCGAGTCCCATAGTGGCAAAATCAACTGGATAAGAGAAATAAATTATTGAAGTTTAATTAGTAAATTTATTAAAATTGAAACCTGGCAATACTAGCGTATCATGGTGCTTTCTATACATCCTACTGTATTTCAAATATTATTAACCCCACAATTGTAGTAAATAATATCAAAAAAACGCCTTCAAGGTAATCTATAATGTTTATTGCAACTACTAGTTGTATTATTAAGTGCAAGTACATGCACTATGATCGCTATTGATAAAAATAATAGTTGTTATTTTAAAATTACTAATTAAACAAGTTACTACTATTTCAGTACTAATTAAACTTCAATAATTTATTTCTCTTATCCAGTTGATTTTGCCACTATGGGACTCGGCACACACAAAGTACATATAATTACTAGTATCTGTGATTTTTTTGAGTGATTTCTTTCATGTCAAACAATGTTAAAATAAGAAAATGTGATTTTTTAAGCGTTTTAGTCCAGTAATATGTTATTAGGATTTAATTAATAATTGTTATTGACATTTTGTTAAATTTTCAAGTAATGTCCAATTAAAAAGTATCTTACTTATTTTCTTGTAGAATTAATATATTCTGAGTTATAAGATCATTAAAATTGGATATGTAATGAAATATATCAAATTTGTGTTTTTTGATTATTAATAACTCTTATTATATTTAAGTTAAACATCTAAAAAATTTTTTACATATTCCAAGTAGGAAAAGGAGCCATTTCCCAAATTTCAGCAACTTTGAAATTTTGATCTGCTGACTTGACATGGAATGCTGCATATACATACCTACATGTAGTTTATTTACATCTTATTATATTATATTTATATTCATTTTATTAGTTATATATTTATTTATTTATATATTTTATGCATATCATATGTATACACACATGTTATTGTGAATTTTAAATTTTTTGTTTCAGTTTATCATTTCTAGTAACTTGATGTTTTTTCCAATTTAATTTGTTATTTAAGATGTCCTTATAGTTGTTTCTTAGGTCTAAATCTTTACGGTTTTTTTTGTTTCGTAATGTTGACATTTTATTACAGGTGTTCTATATGTTAATCGAGTCTTGCAGTGCTGAAGCAATTCATTCGGTTAATTTTTTAACTTAATTACAGTTGGTGAATTACTTGTGTATGTCATAAACGTAGTTTAGTAATAATTATTTGGTTACTTCTTAAATTTGTCTGCGATATATTTATTGTATGATGAAGTTGTAATTCTTATTATTATATAGTGTGTTTCATTTCTGTTTGCCCAAAGTTGTTCAAAATTTATTAATTTTACATTTACTAGTCATCTATTTCTTCTGTGTTTATTATATTACTTGGCTAATGAATTTATTGTTCAGCTATGGATAATTTCTGCTGCTTGCAAAGTAGTGCTTAATTTATTAAATGCGTATCGGACGTAAAATATTAAACATTTAACCATCGAGGTTTCCTATTTCTATTTATCATTGATTCCGTGGTTGTCTTTCGAAGAAATGACTTCGTTTGATTATCGAAGGTAATAACCCTTCATTTAGTAAAACAACGATTAAATTAATAATAAAGTAAAACCTTTTTCTACGACCAATAAAAAATATTTTGTCGCGAAGGTATATATACTCCGAAAAAAAAAAATGATTTGGTACATTGAATTTACGTACATTCGGTAGAACAGAGTAGAACCAGGTTGACGGTAGGAAATCCTACGTAATATACTAAAAACAAAGATTTACTGCGACAGTAATGAACCGAGTATCAACGTTACAATCGACTTATAAATAGTCACTTCTTATGTGATTATAAAACAAAGTACCGGGGATATCCAGTGGAGAAATCACTCGACAAAAGATCCTTTCCATAAATGAGATCTATTCGACGTAAAATGGAGAAAAAGAGAAATATGATATACGCAGTGGCATAGTGTAAGAGAGAAAGAGAGAAATAGGGAGAAGAGAGTTCCTTTTTTCCTCTCGGGTTCACAGTGGAACTTCCCTATCATATTTCTCCCTTGGCTTTCCGTCCCATAAAATCGTCGTCTGGCCCGACATTACTTTTTTCGTCTAATGTATTTTCAATTCTTCGATCCTATATGCGGAGGGCTCCGTCGTTCTGTATGCAGAGACCGACCGCGTAAGATCGAGCTCGAGCTTCCCTCTTTTCTTTAGTGTGTCTACGCACCTCTACATCTACGTATATGTACAGACTATGCGTGTAACTCGCAGGAAAGATTTTCTCTACTTTTCTCCCGATAATGAAAGGGCTAAAAGTCGCGTAATCTAGGTACCGAATACCCAAATCCGCGAAATCGCAAATGAACCCTTTGCGTTTGGTACTCGGTGTAATGCAGCAAACCAATAAATTCCCTCAGACTATTGTACGTATATTACCGTTTCCTTATAAGCTCATTTGCGTCTTTGCTAAAACCCGCGTTAAATAATTGTATCTATATACATATCAGAGGCGCGAGAGCGCCTGATACACGTATACGGGGGCGTAAGTCCACATATACAGCTAACCAACCCCTCGATTTTTATTTCATAAATATTCATTATATAATTTATTAATTGTATTATGTATTTTTAATCAAACTTCACCATCTCTATTTATTTTTTGACTGTACAACAATTCTGTCGGGATTCGTTCACGCATAATAAGGAAATACGGTGTTCAAAGAAATTGCTTGCCGATTTTACATATCTCGATTTTTGCTATTTCCCTTTTACGGAATTTACTGTTAAAACTTATCGTGACATTTATTCACCTGGTTAATGACGGCGACATAAGTATCTATACGAACAATCGTAACATCTTCAATCTAGTGGGCGTACAATGTTTACGCGGAAATAAGTAACAACGTCTGTATACAAGTAAAGGTTAACAAATATTAGAATGCATCAACATTATTAATTATAAAATCTGCGAAATTTCCAAATTTCTAATTTATGTTTTAGTAGATAACGTGATTATTTGCGCGGTTGTGTATGTAGAGAATTCAAGGAGAAGAGTTTGACTTATAGTCAGCCAGTGCAATGTAATGTATAGATATATTCTTTCACACAATTATACGTTAAATTATCCGCTTCTTTCTCTCTTCTTTCGATTTAGAAGGGTACATATTATTGATTCCTCATAGAAGAAGCTTTGTAATAGTAAAATTTTTCGACTCGCTAAAAACATGTTATAAGTATCTTTTAACATATCAGGAGTCGAAATCACGTGTATTTAGAAAATGTCTATACGGATGTGTATGTCGCTCAGCTTGCATGTTTAGTTTGCTTTTTATTTTCCGAATTATGGAAAAGACTTTGGTTATTTATCCCCCAAATATATTTGTTTCAAAAACAATTTTCGATTTTCGAAAAATTAATTTCTCAATAATACTATTCATTTTTTTTAGTTGGATCAAATGTACTTTATAGAGAATAAAAAAATCTATCTGCTCGATGTTGGATTGACAATTTATCACTTAATTTTTTTGTTATTCCAAAAAAATGATTTGGTACATTGAATTTACGTACATTCGTAGAACAGAGTAGAACCAGGTTGACGGTAGGAAATCCTACGTAATATACTAAAAACAAAGATTTACTGCGACAGTAATGAACCGAGTATCAACGTTACATCGACTTATAAATAGTCACTTCTTATGTGATTATAAAACAAAGTACCGGGATATCCAGTGGAGAAATCACTCGACAAAAGATCCTTTCCATAAATGAGATCTATTCGACGTAAAATGGAGGAAAAAGAGAAATATGATATACGCAGTGGCATAGTGTAAGAGAGAAAGAGAGAAATAGGGAGAAGAGAGTTCCTTTTTTCCTCTCGGGTTCACAGTGGAACTTCCCTATCATATTTCTCCCTTGGCTTTCCGTCCCATAAAATTCGTCGTCTGGCCCGACATTACTTTTTCGTCTAATGTATTTTTCAATTCTTCGATCCTATATGCGGAGGGCTCCGTCGTTCTGTATGCAGAGACCGACCGCGTAAGATCGAGCTCGAGCTTCCCTCTTTTCTTTAGTGTGTCTACGCACCTCTACATCTACGTATATGTACAGACTATGCGTGTAACTTCGCAGGAAAGATTTTCTCTACTTTTCTCCCGATAATGAAAGGGCTAAAAGTCGCGTAATCTAGGTACCGAATACCAAATCCGCGAAATCGCAAAATTGAACCCTTTGCGTTTGGTACTCGGTGTAATGCAGCAAACCAATAAATTCCCTCAGACTATTGTACGTATATTACCGTTTCCTTAATAGCTCATTTGCGTCTTTGCTAAAACCCGCGTTAAATAATTGTATATATATATACATATCAAGAGGCGCGAGAGCGCCTGATACACGTATACGGGGGCGTAAGTCACATATACAGCTAACCAACCCCTCGATTTTTATTTTCATAAATATTCCATTATATAATTTATTAATTGTATTATGTATTTTTAATCAAACTTCACCATCTCTATTTATTTTTTGACTGTACAACAAATTCTGTCGGGATTCGTTCACGCATAATAAGGAAATACGGTGTTCAAAGAAATTGCTTGCCGATTTTACATATCTCGATTTTTGCTATTTCCCTTTTACGAATTTACTGTTAAAACTTATCGTGACATTTATTCACTGGTTAATGACGGGCGATAAGTATCTATACGAACAATCGTAACATCTTCAATCTAGTGGGCGTACAATGTTTACGCGGAAATAAGTAACAACGTCTGTATACAAGTAAAGGTTAACAAATATTAGAATGCATCAACATTATTAATTATAAAATCTGCGAAAATTTCCAAATTTCTAATTTATGTTTAGTAGATAACGTGATTATTTGCGCGGTTGTGTATGTAGAGAATTCAAGGAGAAGAGTTTGACTATAGTCAGCCAGTGCAATGTAATGTATAGATATATTCTTTCACACATTATACGTTAAATTATCCGCTTTCTTTCTCTCTTCTTTCGATTTAGAAGGGTACATATTATTGATTCCTCATAGAAGAAGCTTTGTAATAGTAAAATTTTTCGACTCGCTAAAAACATGTTATAAGTATCTTTTAACATATCAGGAGTCGAAATCACGTGTATTTAGAAAATGTCTATACGGATGTGTATGTCGCTCAGCTTGCATGTTTAGTTTGCTTTTTATTTTCCGAATTATGGAAAAGACTTTGGTTATTTATCCCCCAAATATATTTGTTTCAAAAACAATTTTCGATTTTCGAAAAATTAATTTCTCAATAATACTATTCATTTTTTTTAGTTGGATCAAATGTACTTTATAGAGAATAAAAAAATCTATCTGCTCGATGTTGGATTGACAATTTATCACTTAATTTTTTTGTTATTCCAAAAAAATGATTTTTTTAAAAAATATTTTATTTTTTGAAATTAATCAGTCAAATATGCTGAACAAATTTATGATGAAAGAATCATCTAATGGTCATAAACTGTAAAAATCTCAAGTAATTTCATGGACGAGTTTTGATTGAAAAAATTAAAATGTGAAAAATTGGGGTTCTTATGTCGAACGTTTTCAAGAATAAAGAGCATTTAATCCACTTGAAATTTTGGGAAAGTATAGTCATTTCGGTAGTTTTGTTCCTTATTACTTTTAGCTCAAAATATCTATAATTACCTCTAAGTTATTAAGCATTATATTTTTTTGTACAAAATAATTGATCACATATGTTGAAAAAAATCGTAGAAACATATTAATAGCATTATGCTGTAAAAATTTCAAAATCTTTCATGGATTAATTTTTGAGAAAAAAATCATAATCTAAAATGTAATTTTTATTAAAATTTTGTTTACTGATAAAGTAGTCTAATGTGGAACTAACCATATTTTTGGAAGAAAATGTTTTTAAAAAATTTAAAGAAAATTAAAAAAGATAGTATTTTATATTTTTAATCGATACCATCTAAAATTTCTATACCAGTTAATGAAGAATTCAATTTGATTGTACACAATATTCTTATAATGAAGAAAAATTTTGAAATATTTGAAATAAAAGATTATGAATATTATTAATTGAGAATTGACGAAACGACCTTTATTTTTTATTTTAATAATTTATTTATTACATTTATCATATAGATATGTACTTTTTTATTACACAAATACCTTAATTTTTTTAGCTAGCTTATACTAGGTATATGTAAGTTTCAATCAGAAAAGAATAATATTTCTAGAAATGTCATAATTTTTTGTTTTAAATGATTAAATAATACTATATTGAATATATTAAATATAGGATCGACATGTTAATTTGAGGAAGCTACGTGCCTTTTGGAATGAATATTATCAATACTTATAAGGAAACGAGCATAGCTCAATTAACACAACCTACATATTTTTTATATTTAATCGTTTCTTTCATCAACGTTCAATATATGAATTTTTGTTAGTTAAAAGGTTTACTATATGTATATCTGGGTTAAGATAATTTTGCTTTAAATGCATATTCGCTTTCAATACATAATCCGGTCTCGCATCTACAGGTATACTCAAGTATATATGAATTAGCGTGTATTAGATGACATTACGATTAAGCTAATTATAAACTGGTAAGTATAAGGATAAGCTAATTAGTTAATTAAATAACACTGTTCGGAAAGAAGAAAACTTGGGAAATATTCTGACAATTATTATTATTTATAGCGAACTCTTAGTACGTGACTTAACAAACAATATCGTTTTATACTTATAATTAAGATAATATTAAATATTGTATAGTAAATCGAATGAGAAAAAGTGGACGATATAGCCAAAAATATAATCTATATATAATCGAAATATTTTGTCTTCCATTCGTTTGTTTAACGAGATAGGAATTCAATTCGATGTTAATGAACAATTACAATATAAACATTATAATGATAAAATTATTTGTTGTCCACTAAAATTACGTAGAATTTTGATATTCTCAATAAGCGAATTAATATAAACGAATTAAAGAGGAAAAATTGAAACATAGATATAATAGAGCTAATAAAGATATAAAAGTATAAAGACATCTACACGAGATGTAGGGAGAGAAAGAGAGAGAGAGAGAGAGAATAAACAAAAGCCCTGTAAATTTATGCATAGATTTAGGGAAGCGTCAATCTCGAAAGAGCCCGGGGCGGTCGAAAAAGCGATCTGGCGCACAGGTCTAAGCACCGGAATCAGTCCCCCCCCCCTCCTCTCCCCCCCTCACCGCGCTCGTCAATGGGTCGAGCAGTACCAAGACCCTTTTCTAACCCCCGTTATACCATTGCCCAGCTATTATCATACACAGCGGGACGATGAACATTTTATTGGTTTAACGAATTTATGCGGCGCCTGGAGCACCCAGTAAAATCTAATATAACGAGACACAGTTGGCACGACTCGCCACCTCGTAAAACATCGCGCGACCGAGTCGTCGTCGTCGTCGTCGTCGTCGTCGTAGTCGTAGTCGTCGTCTGGTGCAGCCTCCAGAAAACGGAGAGAGGTAGGAGGGTCGACATGCATCACGCGGCTCGACTACCACTCGGCTATCAATTTTATGTAAATATACACGTACATAGGTTCCCTCGGCCTGGAGCAACGTTTCGCCTATGTACCGTTTTCCCTCCACCCTTTCACCCCGATTTCTATACCAACCGATGCATGTATTCAACATCCATTTTCCTGGCTAGTCGCCTCTTCTCAACAGACAGGACCTTAGGCTATATCCACTGACTTCTCACCTTCTGGCACTTTGCTATTTCAACTTTACTAACGGAATTATACTCGAGCTTTCCGCCTAGTTTCGACCTACACCCCATGGCTTTCAATACTTCCCAATGAACCTTCTTAATGGGTCTACTTTAACATTTTCCTAATGCCTTCCTAAATGTCTCCTATGTTTTATTTTTAACTGTTCCCGTTTAATTACTTAACTTTTACTGTCTACACACTATATACGTTCTTGCCCGTTGTTTTGTAATAATTGTTAAAGCGCAATATTCAAACAAGAGAAGTAAAAACCGTTACGTATATTTTTAAATAAAAATACAATCCGTGTCGGCGTGGTAAAGGAGAATGCCAACGAAATATATTTAATGTGTATATCGAAAATTTGTATATATAGATTTACATTTTATGCTAAAATTGAAATTCTAATGGTTCATTTTAGATTTTCCGTTCATTTACCGCAACTTTCTTTCCTTGAAGATGAAATGTCATCATCGAAAGTAAACGATAACCTACGATTCATAGGTTTTGTAATATTTTAACTCTTATTGGCGTAAAAAGCCTTAATATTTAGTAAGACAATCGTCGTACAATTATCATCGCAATCGCACTAGGTTTACCATGTTCTCTTCGTGTATACATCCTATGTATATTTTATTTAGAACAAAAGAAAAATGGAAAACATTTCATTAATGCCATGACGGTATAAAAATTTTTCATTATATAAATATTTAAAAATTTATACTTCACTACTGTGCCTTATAGCGCGGATTTTTATAATTCCGTGAAATACATTAGTAATTTAATTTTAGAATTATTTAAATTTTTTGTCCCACCGTGTCTTTTAAGTTACTAAAATTTAAAAATAATAATAAAAAAAGTAGTGCGTCACGGCTTTATAAATTCTGAAATAATAAATAAAAAAAAAGGAACGTGTGCATTTTTTAGCGCGCCCAAAACATTTACAATACGTGAACAACAACGTTATAGAATTATTTAATAACGGTAAATATTTAAAATATCTATTTTTATTAAAAGAAATAAAAAAATACGTGCAATTTGGTTGCGTTTTAAAAGTTGAATTCAATAATAGGTAAATTTCGGGCTTGAAAGCATCATTTGCTTTAATCTAAACTGTATTTATTTTAAAAAATAAAAATTCGTGTAAATATTTTACCGGAATTATAAAGTTTGCGATGTATATCGGATGAAAATGCGGTTTGCGGGAATGCATTCACTAAGTGATGAGTTTTTAAATCTCTTTTCACGTGGTATGCCCAATGTTTCAAATGGAATAACAGTTATAAAAGATATTGTTCTCGGGATGAAAATTCGAATTACCTTTTAAATTCCGTAATGCTGGAAGACCTTTGCGCGATCAACATTTTTCAGAATGTCTTCTCTCTTTCTCTTTTTTCTATACTTTGAGCAATGAAAAACAATACTTCCAATGGAACGTGATCTTACGTTTATTCCTTCAAAGAGAAACCATTCCCTTCAGTTCTTTAGGAATCTTAAAAGACCCGTATAAATCAAGGGATTCCCTTTACCACCCACATCATTCATACTTCTAACGGAATGTTTGATTTTGATAAGGTCATAGAGCACAGATCGCAGATTTTTGCGACTCGTAAAATCCCTTCATTTGAAAGTTGAAAGATTTTCCCATAAAATGAGCTTATTTAAAATAATTGTCGCGCAAATACTTAATGAACCGAATTAACTTTCACACAGAGTAACGTATGTTTTTTTTAAATGAAATTTTCAATATCTAGTTGTATACGAAATCGACAGATGAAAATGATGTTGATTGAATAAACGAGTAGTCTGAAAAAATTATTGATACGATTTCTGCTCGTTCGATCGTAAAACAAAAACATCAGTATTTAAATCAAAATGGATATTGCATTTTATTTTAATGAGCCAACAGGTACATATAATAACAAATAATTTAATAAACCAATTTGAAATTTTCCGCACAGTGAAGTTTTCCTTGAGAAATTAAACCACACATTCATTTGTAGGTCACACGTAAATATATGTATATATACACGGAGAAATATTTAGTAAATATTACAAAGCAGTTTGGTAAAATTCCTAACTCCCAAGTAATGTGGTCACAGACCGAAAAACCAAAAAATTACCAAACTTTTAAGTAAAATTTACAGTAAATGTAGTAAAATTTACTCTAAATGTAGTAAAATTTGTGGAGTTAACGTACTAATTTTACAATTAAGCTTGTAATTTTATTAACTCTGATTTTTTCCTATACTGTTTACGAAATTCTATAAACAACAGTACAGCACGAGATACCGAAAAGAAGCGATAAATAAAATTTTTATTGGAATCGCGTCGTTCGTTTGTTTAGTTTAAAAGGACGATTCGATGAAACACATGCAAGTGACGCGGTGGCGCAATGGTAAGGACTTGGATTCTCAACCCAAACTTCGCAGGTTCGATCCCGATGACATCCAGAATTTTTTTCACTAATTAAATTTCATTTAAATATTTAAAATATCCATAACACTCGAATAATATACATAAACTCAAAAAAATAATATGGGAGAAATAAAATTTTCAATATCTAGTTGTATACGAAATCGACAGATGAAAATGATGTTGATTGAATAAACGAGTAGTCTGAAAAAATTATTGATACGATTTCTGCTCGTTCGATCGTAAAACAAAAACATCAGTATTTAAATCAAAATGGATATTGCATTTTATTTTAATGAGCCAACAGGTACATATAATAACAAATAATTTAATAAACCAATTTGAAATTTTCCGCACAGTGAAGTTTTCCTTGAGAAATTAAACCACACATTCATTTGTAGGTCACACGTAAATATATGTATATATACACGGAGAAATATTTAGTAAATATTACAAAGCAGTTTGGTAAAATTCCTAACTCCCAAGTAATGTGGTCACAGACCGAAAAACCAAAAAATTACCAAACTTTTAAGTAAAATTTACAGTAAATGTAGTAAAATTTACTCTAAATGTAGTAAAATTTGTGGAGTTAACGTACTAATTTTACAATTAAGCTTGTAATTTTATTAACTCTGATTTTTTCCTATACTGTTTACGAAATTCTATAAACAACAGTACAGCACGAGATACCGAAAAGAAGCGATAAATAAAATTTTTATTGGAATCGCGTCGTTCGTTTGTTTAGTTTAAAAGGACGATTCGATGAAACACATGCAAGTGACGCGGTGGCGCAATGGTAAGGACTTGGATTCTCAACCCAAACTTCGCAGGTTCGATCCCGATGACATCCAGAATTTTTTTCACTAATTAAATTTCATTTAAATATTTAAAATATCTATTTTTATTAAAAGAAATAAAAAAATACGTGCAATTTGGTTGCGTTTTAAAAGTTGAATTCAATAATAGGTAAATTTCGGGCTTGAAAGCATCATTTGCTTTAATCTAAACTGTATTTATTTTAAAAAATAAAAATTCGTGTAAATATTTTACCGGAATTATAAAGTTTGCGATGTATATCGGATGAAAATGCGGTTTGCGGGAATGCATTCACTAAGTGATGAGTTTTTAAATCTCTTTTCACGTGGTATGCCCAATGTTTCAAATGGAATAACAGTTATAAAAGATATTGTTCTCGGGATGAAAATTCGAATTACCTTTTAAATTCCGTAATGCTGGAAGACCTTTGCGCGATCAACATTTTTCAGAATGTCTTCTCTCTTTCTCTTTTTTCTATACTTTGAGCAATGAAAAACAATACTTCCAATGGAACGTGATCTTACGTTTATTCCTTCAAAAGAGAAACCATTCCCTTCAGTTCTTTAGGAATCTTAAAAGACCCGTATAAATCAAGGGATTCCCTTTTACCACCCACATCATTCATACTTCTAACGGAATGTTTGATTTTGATAAGGTCATAGAGCACAGATCGCAGATTTTTGCGACTCGTAAAATCCCTTCATTTGAAAGTTGAAAGATTTTCCCATAAAATGAGCTTATTTAAAATAATTGTCGCGCAAATACTTAATGAACCGAATTAACTTTCACACAGCGTAACGTATGTTTTTTTTAAATGAAATTTTCAATATCTAGTTGTATACGAAATCGACAGATGAAAATGATGTTGATTGAATAAACGAGTAGTCTGAAAAAATTATTGATACGATTTCTGCTCGTTCGATCGTAAAACAAAAACATCAGTATTTAAATCAAAATGGATATTGCATTTTATTTTAATGAGCCAACAGGTACATATAATAACAAATAATTTAATAAACCAATTTGAAATTTTCCGCACAGTGAAGTTTTCCTTGAGAAATTAAACCACACATTCATTTGTAGGTCACACGTAAATATATGTATATATACATATACGCGCGTTATACCCTTTCTTTTGGGTCAAAAGCTCGGAATAATTATAACTTGAAGAGATCAAAAGTTCTCTCCAATTATCGTTTATAATTTACAATTGGTGTACACGCAATTTACGAGTAAATATGTATATAAATTATTATGGCCGAGAGCAGCCATTACTTCTGCCAGGCGATGCAAAATAAACTTGAAACTTTTTCCCCTATTACCCGCCATTCCGCACTCGACGACCGCTCAGCGCGGTCTCTCTGTCCTTTCGTGTTTTTTTTTATTCATCTTATTTCTTCTTTATCCTCTACTTTGACGACTTCTCTTTATAAAATGAATGAGATGCTCGTCTAATAACTCCGTAATAAGCGACACAACCCAAGAAGAGCGAGGGACGCTATTGAAAAAGATGTCTTCTGCTTGCGCTTTTGATGATTCCTCGCGACCATTCGACTAAATAAACTTGAGGAAATGTTACTTATATAAAGAACAAAGATCTCGCGGTACACCTTTCAAATGCCATTGACAAAAGAGACTGTTGAATCTAAGGTTTATAAATTACTAACTATTTCTAAGGGTTTAATTTACATTTTTTACCGATGGTCTTTTTTTATATATTAACTTACGCGGTACGTGATACGAGTGAATTTAAAAATACATTTAAAGTTATTAATAATTAACGGGATAAAGTGCTCAATGTCAAGTTTTACAGATCAACAGCACGTGTATAAATGTAAAAAAAAATCATAAGTGATACTAAAATATTTAAGTCTACTTAGTAACTCAAAGTAATCAAGGATTATTTATTTTGCGTACACGATAGTAGAAATCTTTACTTATCCAAATCGTCAAATTCACTTGGAAACTTATTTAAGGTTCTCCCGTCTTTATTACAAGGTAAGAAAATTAAAAAAAGACGTGCAATTTGGTTGCGTTTTAAAAGTTGAATTCAATAATAGGTAAATTTCGGGCTTGAAAGCATCATTTGCTTTAATCTAAACTGTATTTATTTTAAAAAATAAAAATTTCGAGTGGAGCAGTATATACCTATATATATACATGAAATGAAAGTAAAGTCCAATCGTATATATACTCTCCTATTTTTCACTAGCACTAACGCGTACGCGGCATAAATATTAGAGACTCACTCCCTACCTCCTTCTCCTCCTCCTCCTCTTTTCCTCTTGTTCGCTTGTCTTATCCAGTGCACGTGCTCGGTTCTGGATAAATAAACATCGGGCTTAAAACGACAAATCACGTAAGAGCCACAAAGTGTCATCCCGGAAAGGGCCACTGGGCTTTTCTCTTTCGTATACGCTCACTTTTTTTTCCTTCTTTTTATTCTCCCTCGAGGAGAGTTCCAGAGTCCGCGATTCAAAGGTAAAGACGGTCCTCTACCTCTTTGTGCGCGAAACAACGTGCGGCGCATATTACGTTGGTTAATACGTGGCAACTTTCGCGTGTATATATATATATATACATGAAATGAAAGTAAAGTCCAATCGTATATACTCTCCTATTTTTCACTAGCACTAACGCGTACGCGGCATAAATATTAGAGACTCACTCCCTACCTCCTTCTCCTCCTCCTCCTCTTTTCCTCTTGTTCGCTTGTCTTATCCAGTGCACGTGCTCGGTTCTGGATAAATAAACATCGGGCTTAAAACGACAAATCACGTAAGAGCCACAAAGTGTCATCCCGGAAAGGGCCACTGGGCTTTTCTCTTTCGTATACGCTCACTTTTTTTTCCTTCTTTTTATTCTCCCTCGAGGAGAGTTCCAGAGTCCGCGATTCAAAGGTAAAGACGGTCCTCTACCTCTTTGTGCGCGAAACAACGTGCGGCGCATATTACGTTGGTTAATACGTGGCAACTTTC